>JXCR01144629.1:412978-423495 GCA_002079205.1 Phalaenopsis hybrid cultivar | reverse complement strand
TCCATTCTAAATGAACCATGGATTAATGTATTGTGAAGATGTGGTGTATCTTAGTTCCAAGTCAACACCCAGGGTCAACCCTAAAGCCAAGTAATCCTATAGGGACTCTTCTTGAATTCTCTTATAATAATCTTACCTACTAAATGCTAGAGGTTGAGATCAATATGTGGAATTTCAAGTTGAGTAAAAAAAAGTTTTGAATTTCTAATAGTGGGGTACCTCTTCTAGTTTTCTAAGACTAGTCAATAGGAAAGTCCTATGGCTAGACCTAGGCTACTAAAGAAATTTCTAGACCTCAACCAAAAGTGAGGTCAACACTGCTATAATTTCACTAAGGATAAACAAGGGAATCCCTCAGGCATCTTAAGAAATGATGAGGTGGATCCCATGCCCTACAAGATAAAGCGGATGATCAAAAGAATGGTTAGATGGAGCATACTGCTAGTTGATTGCATTCCAAATAGTTGTGTCATCAATATCTACGATGAGGAAGATTGCATCCCCCCGCATATAGATCATCATGATTTCGTGAGTCTTTTCTACACGGTCTCCTTCATGAGCAAGAGCAATATACTATTCTGAAAAAAAAAATTGATGTTATCAGCCACGAGGAGTTCAGGGGATCAGTTGAGATTCCACTACGAATAGGTTCAATACTGATTCTCAAAGAAAATGGGGTCGACCTCGCCAAGAACTGCATCCCAGGTGTACGACAACACAGAGTGTTTGTAACTTTCAGAAGGATGGACAACAACAAGATGCCATACAGATTCTGACTATATCTGGAGCTAGAGGGGTACACTCATACAAGCTATGAGAGGATTGCACCTCTAAGTACACGTAAAAGGAATTCTTGTCCTGGAGCGTGGCTTAGTAAGTCAGCTTGATCAGGAGCTCGTCCCACAACAAACAAACAGCTCTTTTTGTCTCTTTTTCCACTACATCAGAGCAGCGTATATGATATATATTCAGTATGTGATATCCTAGATGTTTTCAGCACTAGATGTTTCAAATGTACTTTTGATGTTTTTAGCATTTATTCAGTCTGTAACACCTGTTTTGAGCAGATCAATGAAATTTTTCTCAGAATGCAGTCTGTTTCTCGAATTGCCCTTTGTGTGATGAATCAAGAGCCACCGAACCATACGTTGGTTCTGAACTACAATGAACAAAGAACAAAACAATAAAACTTAATGATAATGAAATTTGAATAAAATATTCTCTTAAAAAATAAATCAACCAATAAAAATTAAATTTTGAAAATTTATTTTANAGTACACGTAAAAGGAATTCTTGTCCTGGAGCGTGGCTTAGTAAGTCAGCTTGATCAGGAGCTCGTCCCACAGCAAACAAACAACTCTTTTTGTCTCTTTTTCCACTACGTCAGAGCAGCGCATATGATATATATTCAGTATGTGATATCCTAGATGTTTTCAGCACGAGATGTTTCAAATGTACTTTTGATGTTTTTAGCATTTATTCAGTCTGTAACACCTGTTTTGAGCAGATCAATGAAATTTTACTCAGAATGCAGTCTGTTTCTCGAATTTCCCTTTCTGTGATGAATCAAGAGCCACCGAACCATATGTTGGTTCTAAACTACAATGAACAAAGAACAAAACAACAAAACTTAATGATAATGAAATTTGAATAAAATATTCTCTTAAAAATAAATCAACCAATAAAAATTAAATTTTGAAAATTTATTTTGATAATTAAATGTGATAAAAATAATAAGAAAAGAAAAATAAATTTGCTTGAGTTTGTTTCTCTGAAGTTTGAGCTCTCTTACTCTTTGCTTGCGCAGTACGATTATCCTTGTGTGCACCAACTTCTTCACATCCCCATGAAGTTTCATACTCTGCATAAAGTCTCACAAATTTCCCTCACCAATGTCAATTTTCACATAACAAATATTTATGAACTCAACAACATAGGCTCTCTACACTGTTTTCATGCTATTCTCAGGGTCAGTGCCTAAATTCAGATTCTCATCCTTGCATTTGGGGTAGGCCTCTTTACGCNTCTGCACCAACTTCTTCACATCCCCATGAAGTTTCATACTCTGCATAAAGTCTCACAAATTTCCCTCACCAACGTCAATTTTCACATAACAAATATTTATGAACTCAACAACATAGGCTCTCTACACTATTTTCATGCTATTCTCGGGGTTAGTGCCTAAATTCAGATTCTCATCCTTGCATTTGGGGTTGGCCTCTTTACGTCATATTCCCATATTTGCATTCTAGATAGGCCTCGTCAAGCCCTATTCCCATCCTTACATTTGGGATAGGCCTCTTCAAGCCCTATTCTCATCTTTACATTTGGGGTAGGCCTTTTCAAGCCCTATTCCCATCTCTGCATTCGGGGTAGGCCTCTTCAAGCTCCATTCTCATCTCTGCATTCGAGGTAGGCCTCTTCAAGCCCTATTCCTATCTCTACATTCAGAGTAGGCCTCTTCAAGCCATATTCCCATCTCTACATTCGGGGTAGGTCTCTTCAAGCCCTATTCCCATCTTTACATTCNGGTAGGCCTCTTCAAGCCCTATTCCTATCTCTACATTCAGAGTAGGCCTCTTCAAGCCATATTCCCATCTCTGCATTCGGGGTAGGTCTCTTCAAGCCCTATTCCCATCTTTACATTTGGGGTAGGCCTCTTCAAGCCCTATTCTCATCTTTCCATTCGGGGTAGGTCTCTTCAAGCCCTATTCCCCCATCTTTGCACTTGTGTCTCCTCTTGAGTTAGATGTGAGTCCTTGCACTTTCCACTCATCTGACTTCCTCGAGCATAATTCTATCTCCTTGAGATTCTTGAATTGAAATCAAAATTCAAAGGGGATTTTGAAATATTCAACTCAAATCAACTCTTTACTAGGACTGTCGGTTTGCCCGACNCCATCTTTGCACTTGTGTCTCCTCTTGAGTTAGATGTGAGTCCTTGCACTTTCCACTCAATCTGGCTTCCTCGAGCATAATTCTATCTCCTTGAGATTATTGAATTGAAATCAAAATTCAAAGGGGATTTTGAAATATTCAACTCAAATCAACTCTTTATTAGGACTGTCGGTTTGCCCGATNAAAAGCCATCTGTTAGGCTTGTACTTGACCAAATTACAAGTATCCCTTTCTTGATAAATAAAAATAATTAATGTACTTAAATTTTTCTGCAAGTTTTTTCCTAAAGATGAACTGCCAATTGCGAGTTCAGTGAAGGGACTGTTGAATGAAGTCTTAGCACCACTTCAAAATAAAAAAACCGCTTTGTCTGAAAAGAACAACCGAACATTCCATCAAAACCAACCTAATTTAATTTTTTTGGCAATAAAAGGATAATAATTATGATTTCGCCATTAATTTTCTTGTATAGGGCCTCAGAACTTGCCAAAACCTTGCCCGTGCATGAGAGGCCATCCTTCAACCCAACAGCCAATTGAAACTTGATCAGGTACAGTAAAACTTGCTCAAATTTTAATCAATAGAAAGGAGCTTCTCCCAGCTGAATTGAAGTTGAAAGGAAACAGATTTGCAAGAACAAAATGATGATCCAACTTTCAAACTGTGAAAACTTATATTCAGCATACCTGTCCTCTTATCATCAAGCATGAGCTTCATTAATCCCGACCTATAACATCTTTCAGGGTAACTTTCAAGGTACTGCAGAGCAGTAGCAACAGCAACACCAAAACCAACAAGATCAGCCAATCTGCATACCAGAAAAAAGACATGAAAGCGCTCTCAAAAATCAATTGGCACTGTTCAATTTCTAACACTGAATCCAAACTTCATACCTGAAAGGCCCCATTGGCATACCAAATTTAGTAATTGCACGATCAATCTTATAGACATCTAAACCATGATCAACAAGTAACAGCGCAGATTGGGTATAGGGAAAGAACATGCGGTTGACAGCAAATCCAGTACAATTCCCGACAACAACGGGTGTTTTGCGTATCTTTTTCCCTACAGCTATTAGGTCCACAATAACTTGAGCAGATGTGTTATGCGTGCGCACTATCTCTAGAAGCGGCATTATATGCGCTGGGCTGAGGAAGACAATGATATAGTTATACAATAATATTTAGCACACAAATACTTATGTATTTAAATACCTCACACCTAAAGCACTCCAATCATTAATAGAAGATACAAAATAGCACTATTACCACATTTTAGTATTGAAATACACATTTTCATGCATAGGNCCCTTGATCCTTTGGGAGACTCATGCAGATGGTCCCCTAAACCTACTAGCCCTAGTTTAGGGTTTAGCTAAGACTAGTACATAGAGGACCCAAATGGGTTTTCCATTGGTCCACAGCTCATTTATGGTGGTTGGCACCCCAAATCTACAAAAAATACCCAACTTGGCTTTTTTGCACCTGAACTCCCCAAAATTACCTAAGTGCCCTTGAAACCCTAAATTTGGCCAAAATTCCTAAATTTACCTAAAATACCCAAAGTTGTTCAAAACCATTTCAAACCTTTTGAAAACATCCAAATTACCCAAATCACCAACAAACCTTTTTAAAATACCCAAATTGCTCAAAATCACCCAAAATTACCAAAATACCCCAAATTTGTCAAAATTACAAAAATACCCTTGGCACCCCAAACTTTCCCAAAACCTCTAAAATCACTCCAAATGTCTCCAAAACCCATTTGGACCCCTCAATTGGACTCAATTTGACAAATTTGATCATTTTGACCAAAACCCCAAATTGCCTTTAAAGGCCCAATTTCCAAATTTACCTCAAATGTCCATCAATTTGTTCCCAATTTCAATCCTAAACTCAAATTCACCTTTCATATGACCAATTTAAACTAAATCCAAGCTTAACTGGCCCATGCTTTGAGTCTAATTTTGATCTATGTCAAACCCCCAATTTTGGCCCTATGACTTAATCCCACCAAATTAAACCCCATAGCCTACTCAATTTGCCTCAATTTGAATCCTAAACTCTTCATAACATTCCTACACATCAAACTTGACCTTCAATTGACCTTGGTGAGGCATCAATTTCATTTAATTTTAACCTAAGTCCAAAAGCCCAAATTTTACCCCAAATTGGTTGTGCCTCCAAATTCCACCAAATTGATTACCTTAGCCCCAAAATTGGCATCTAATTTATGTTGAAAACTCTTCATGATGTTCCTATTGACCATTTTTAAAAATCAATTTGGACTTAGCCCAAGCCTAGCCCAATCTAGAGTCAAGTCTAGCCCAACATACACAAATTGATCAAAATTCCAAAACCCTTCAAATTGAACCCCCAATTGAACTCAAAATCATTTTAATCCTTCACAAAAAATCTTCATTAAAATCATTTACACAATGTTAATCAATCAATTGGCTCAAAGACATAGCTAGCCTAACCCAAACCCAAGCTTTGGTCATTTGGACCCACATTGGACCCATGCACCAAAATTGACCTAGCCATGTCAAATTGGTCAAGGCAAGACTTCTACAACCAAATTTTGGACCATTATTGACTAGGCTAAACCCTATGGAAGCACCCAAATGAGCCATGGACCAAAGATTCCCTAACTTAAGGGATTTTCTTCTAAATTTGCTTAAGCATAAAGGATTTTTGCAAAAAACTAAACACCTTCCCAAATCCAGATTCCCCTAGCTCACCTGACCTCCTGGCCACCTCCCCTAGCCTTGCCGGTTGGCCTAGTCACTAGAGGAGCCAAAATCGTGAGCCACCACCCAAAAATTCAAACCCAATTCAAACCTAGAGGCCACCTCATCCCATTTAAAATTTAGAGCCTCTCTACCCTCCACATAAGCAACACTTTGCACCCAAACATTGGCCCACGGAGCCACCCTAATCCTTTTTTTATAAAAGCTTCACCTCCATGGCCTTGGAGGGTATGCTGAAATTTTCTCAAGGAGACCCCTCTAAAATTCATTCATGGTGCGAAAGCATATTTTTGGGATAAGCCTTATTTATATAAACAATGTAAGGATCTTATTATGAGAAGATGTGTACCTTATGAAGAAACTGAGCTAATTATTCAGAAATGTCATGATTCTGAATTTAGAGAATATTTTGGGATTGATAAAACAACTTATAAAATTTTACAGGCTGGATTTTATTGGCCTACTATCTTTAGAGATGTTTATAGATACATAAAAACTTGTGATTGATGCCAACGAGTAGGCAATATATCTAGAAGAAATGAAATATCTCTGAATTTCATGTTAGAAGTTGAGATCTTTGATGTTTGGAGATTAAATTTCATGGGACCATTTATTCCTTTATTTGGGAACTTATACATTTTAATTGCAGTAGACTATGTCTCAAAGTAGATTNCATTTTGAAGCCCTCCACATAAGCACTTAATTGAACCCAAATTGAAGCCTTGAGCTCCACCCTAATCCTCTATATATAAACCACCTTCTCCATGGCTAAAAAACGAGCTAACCAAAATCCTAGGGGAAACTCTACCAAAATCTCACCAGAGACTCTCCAAGCATTCCTAAGCCCAAGCTAACCATCTTCCCCCTCTAGTTCTCTCTGTGAGAGTTCAATTTTGAGCTCAAAATCAAGCCAAAACCAAGACATTCCTCTCCACAACTCCACAGTGAACCAAACTCCAATTATCTTTACACACACCATCCCTACAATGAGAGGAGTTGATTCCACACAAAAGCCCCCTCTCAAACAGCCCCTAGCATAGCTCTAGTCCAACAACTATAATTGAGTTTGATAAGAAAACATAGCTAGAAAATTCACCAGGGCCTGAGACTTCATCTCGAGGTTCGTTGGACCCAATCAAAACTATCACAACCATCTCATTGAGGCCTCCCCTCTCAAACAAAGATATTGAGCTCTAACCCTAGCCCGAGCCTCTTTCAATTCTCTATGTGTAATGGTTTGATTTCATGCTTGATAAACCATATAGATATGTTCGTCTTGAGTAGATGAAGGTTTAGAAACAAACCCCATGGAGTTTGGTTAAGTTTAGGCGAAGATCTTAAGGTTTTAGTGTGAACGATTGTCGAGTTAAGTCACTTGGGGACGATGACTGAGTTTCGTCCGATCGCGTGTTTATTCCATAGACGGTTATGATGGCGTTGGACGAGCAGATGGAGCGAAAAGGCGGGCTGACGAGGCGACTATGTGGCTGGCGGCATCAAATGGAGGAGCGCCGCATGGAGACCTCGGAGCGGACGAGGTTGAGGTGGTGCCACGTGGATAAGTAGATAAATAGGGAGATTTTTTATTTATTTTAATATCTAATCTTTAAAAAATCCTAACTTTGCATAAAAAAATCATAAAAATAAAAGAAAAATACCCTCTTGCTCAGTGAACAGAGGAAAATAAATTGGATAAAAAGAAAAATTATTTTCCAAGTTTATGATTTTTAATTAATTAAATACTCTCTGAGGTATTTTAATTCATCATGATTAAATACTAATCACCAGGACTTGAAATTTTTAGGGTTGATTCCTCATGATGGAGAGCACCTCCTCTGATTTTTCCAAGGTTAGAGAGCACCTATGTGCTTGTAAACCTAATTTTAACGTCTAATGACTATTTTGGCTTTATTTAATCATATAAATTAAAATATCCCTTAAAAAATTATGCGATCAATTTTTTTAGGTTTCCTATGGTTAGAGAAGGTGAGGAAAATATTGTGAGGGTCTGAATAATTTTGTATATTCTGTTATTAATTAAATATTTTTACCTTGTATTAATTTATTTAAGTTAAATATAAATAAAAAATTAACAAAATTAATTCCACATTGCTCATAAAAATCATTTCAACTCACTGTAAAAATTGCAAATTTATTTAAGTTGATTTGGCCATTAAAGTGAATTTTGTAAGTAAAAATAGTATTTTTGCACAAAATAAATTATATTAAATTAAATAAGCTTGGAAAAACTATGAAAAATAATTTTCTTTATTCCTTGTGATTAGGGGCATTTAATAAAAATAAAAACCATTTTTGTGAAAATACTTTTTTAAAATATATTTTGAACTAAAAATAATTAAAATAATCAAAATTTTCAAAAAAAATAGTTCAAAATGTGTCCAATTGTTCCCTGATAATTTAGGACACCTTAAAACAGTTTTCTTGATTTTTTTAAATAAAAAATAAATTTCTAAAGGCCTAAAAATGCATTTTTCTCATTTTCCATTAAAATAATTATAATAAATTCAAAATAAATCATAAAAAATATAAAATTTATTCCTCTTAGTTTCTTGGACTTATGAGGGTTCAATAAAAATTTAAAGTTGATTTTTTAATATTAAAACATATATTTTTTTTGTATTTACATAATCATTAAAAATGATCTTTAAATAATTATAATAATTAAAATATTATTCAAAAATCATAAAATTTTGTCTGAGTATTCTTCTGACCCAGGCAAACCTCAATAATTTTTCCATAAATTGAAACTTCACTTTGATTAATTAAATAAATTAACATTGAAAAATCCTTTTTTTGAGTTAAAATAATTATTTAAATTAAATCAAATTTTGAAAAATCATACTCTCCTACCTGATAGTTTAATTGATCCATGGATGGGATACTCAAGGATTTTCAGGGCCATTTGAATTTCGCTTGAAGATCTATAAGATGAAAGGCCCAAAGGGCAAAGAGGTAATTTTAGATTTTGGTACCTTAATCAAAATTTAGGATTAACCATTGGGGATGGGTATTTTTGATCCTTAATGAATGCATTGGATGATTGAAATGCAATGGGTTAAAGGTAGAAACTCACCTACCACCTTGTCACAATATCAACAAAATCATAGTTTTCCTAATCTTCATGACTTGGAAGTCAATTAAGATCAAATGATTTTTAAGTGATGGGCTTATGCTAGGAAGNTTTACTTTGCTTTAGAATTATGCTTTTAGATCTCTATATAATTGAGACTGAGCATAGGATGTTTGTTTTCAGTGTTTTGAGTGTTGTGGCTTGGATTGTGACGCTTAATTGATGTATTAAGGTTGAGAAAATACCAAATTTAGGTGTGTTGTGTAACGTATATTGTACCCCTTGGAATTTATATATAATTGTGATGTTTTGTGTTGTGAAATTTTATTTGTGATAAGTACATCATTTAATCACTTAGAATTACGTCTATAATGATTGAACGGATGTTGTTGAGGCTTGAAATTGATCGAAATCGCAAAAATCTGGAAATTGAACTATTTCAATAGAGCCCACCGACGCCTCTGACAGCAGACTTTTCCCGAGACTTAGGATATAATTTCTATAGAGCTCACTGACGGCGCCGACGATGAGATCCCAAACAAACACCTTTAACCGCAATTTTGAGTAGTCAACTCAACCCCGTCGACGGCGAGCTCACAAAAAAACACCTTTAATCGTAATTTTGACCAGTCAACCATTCATCATCCCCTTCCTTTGAAAAATGCAATTTTTGACCTAGGGCTTGAGAGATCTTGGATTTGGGGGCGATTACAAGGCATTTATACACCGGATTTGATCATCTCTTAGTAAGTGCTTCACTCCAAACTAAAAATATTTGATTTTCATCATGAATTTCTTCCACATTGAGGAGATGCAAAAATTTTGAGAATGTGAAGAAAATATTGGGAAGAAATTCATGGAATTTAGTTTTGAACTCTTAGAATCACTCTTGGAAGTCATTATTTTCATATTTGAAGTATATTTCAGAATTTTCTATAATTTTGATTAGATTGAAATGGCTCTACGACAAAAGAGGCGACTTGAGTTTAACGAGTCTCGCTTCGTCAATGCGAAGGCTCAATCAAGGTTTACTTCAATGTTTGAAGGAAAAAAATGCATACAAGATCAAGTTTTTTAGAGTGAGGGAGAACGAGTTATTATCGAGCGGAGGTGAGAAAATTTCTGTTACACCACCAATAAGGCTGCTGCAAATATTGTAAAAGAATTTTATGCCAATGTGTTCTATTCTGAGGACAGAATCATTCAAGTGCGGGGATTTTCTATTGAATTTAGTGCCGCATGAATTAACTCCTTTTATGAAGTCCGAGACTCTTATAACTGCCACTATGAAACCTTCAGTACGATGGAAGGCCCACTAAATGATGTGATCAACTTTCTCACTGATGGGAAAGGAACATGAAAGATAAAGCAACGAGAACGGGTAAATTTTTCTGCTTCCATGTTAAATGGCACATCTAAAGCGTGACACTACTTTATTTCCTCTACTCTGTTACCGACCTATCATCATAGTGAGATAACAAGAGATAGAGCTATTCTAAATTTCTGTAATCAAAATAATAGAAATATAAATGTGGGGAGAATCATTTTTAAGAATATATTAACCACGACAAGGAGTGAAAAAAGTGGAGGTCTAGGACATCCTGTCCTCATTTATGCACTTTGTCAACTTTCTGGAGTGGAAGTTGGAGCTGATGCGGACTGGGTTTACCCTATGAAACTCATTAGTAAAGCTAATTTGAAGACTTATGAATCCCACAAAAAATGGAGAACTGGCAGTAGGAGTCAAGAACCTTCTACTAGTAGAGATGTCCCCTCTAC
>JXCR01144629.1:381870-409383 GCA_002079205.1 Phalaenopsis hybrid cultivar | reverse complement strand
ATAATATTATTAAGCAAAACATATTAAGTTTACTAGATCCCTAAGGTATTCACCAGGTTAAGAGTAGGGAGCAGGTCCATGCAACCTTCTTAATATCTGGTAAAAGGCATTGGGTCCATTTAAAAAAAAAAATTAAAATTTTAAGTAATCATTATCAAGATTATTTTGATATTATTTTTTATTATAAAATAAGGGTGTGAAATCATCAATTTCCCAAAATTATACCCTTAAATTCAAAAAAGTCATTTTATGCTAATGAAGTTCCCAAAATTTTGATAATTATAGGAATTATTCATTTATCTTGTAATGTGGCAAAGTGAAGTGAATTTCTACCAATTAAGCCCATTTTTTTATTGCAAATCATCAAATGAGTTAATTAATATCAGAAATTACCCATTTTCCATTTTTATTAAGCCTAAATATTCATTAAGGCCAAAATATTCAAAATTACAATTTTGCTCTTAAGGGTCCAAACTTTCATAATTTATCAAATTTAAGTCAAATAACTTTAAAATTTTTATATAACCCTACTGATAGGTCAGTAAAGACATCAGAGGAGATAATGTGAATTTTCACAATTTAATTTAATTCACATAATTATTTTTTTATGAGTGTCAAATTTAAGCCAAATGACTTTGAATTTTTTTATGTAACCCTACTAATAGGTCAATTAAGACATCATAGGAAAATGTGAATTTTCACAATTTAATTTAATTCATATAATTATTTTTATGCAAAATGTGAGAGGAGGAGATAATGTGAATTTTCACAATTTAATTTAATTCATATAATTATTTTATTCAAAAATACAATTTAAGTCAAATGACTTTGAAATTTTTATATAACCTTATTGATAAGTCAATTAAGACATCAGAGGAAGCAATGTGAATTTTCACAATTTAATTTAATTCATATAATTATTTTTATGCAAAAATATGCATTTTAAAAGAAAATTTCAAAAGTTCATCAAGACAACTTTTAATCAATTGAAATTTTTGTATGAGCTAGCCCTAGACTAGAAAGTCATTTGGCCAAAATTTCATAATTGTTTGAATTTTCTGTGATTTATTAAAATTAATTGAAGTTTTGAAGATTTTAATAAAAATAAAATATTTTATAAGTTTAAAAATATGTTTTATATTTTTGAAAAATCGCTTTGAGGTCAAAAAACCCAGAGAAATTTACTTTGTATTTTTTTTGCTTTTTATTTGATTTTTTAGAATTATTTTTGGTGANGAAATTCCTATAGCTAGACCTAGGCTACTAAAGAAATTTCTAGACCTCAACCAAAAGTGAGGTCAACAAGGGTACAAAAGATTTAGAGGATACACGAGAAGGTGGAAAAGGAGATCACAAAGCAGAACCACAAGTAATGCACAAACTAATAAAACAAGGAAGAATGTGGCTTTTCAAGAAGAAGATCTAATGTGGATCAGGTTGTTGAAAAAGAAATTTCTCATGAAGTTGAATGAAAACTCAAGCCCATAGCAGACGGATAATTTAGAATCCTCAAGAAGTTGAATGATAATGCCTACATGATCGATCTACCATGGGATTACAACATTTTGGCTACCTTCAACATGACAAATTTAACTCCATATTATGAGGACACAGAAGCTTCAACAAATGATGACGAAACCAAAAGACTGAAGCAGGGAGCATTAGCTAGGTGCGGCAAAAGCCACGATTGGTGACACTGGATCAATTCAGTACAAACATAGGAGGGACGACCGATCCTTCTAAGCTTGGGTTTCCCTCCTATTGGGAGTGGGGCCCACAAAACCTTCAACAGATGAGGACGAAACTCCCCCAACCCAAAAAATTGAAGCGGGGAGCGTTAGCCAGGTGCGACAAAAGCCACAATTGGTGACACTAGATCAATTCCATACAAACACGGGAGGGACCGCCAATCCTTCCAAGCCCTCTTTATCTGAGGTGTCAGCGTGTGTGTGATATTTATTGTGTTTTCCTGGAGTTTTGCTTTCAAATTTCCATCAGGACAGTTGTCGGCATCCCATTTTCCCTCATAGAATTATATCCGAAGGCAAGAAGGTGCTCTGGTTGTAACTTGTCCCAAGGTGGTGGTCTTCTATCGTTCTTTGCTTCCCCTACAACTTCCTCTCTGTTGTCGTTGTCTCCGTGGTCGTTGTTGTCTCTCGAAATCAGAGTCCGTGTTTTTTTTCAGCAGCTAACCATCTCCCTCTGTTGTCAGTCCAACCAACCATCTTTAGCTTGTCGCCGACCTCTCTAGCCACCTACCCACTTCTACCACTTTCTAGCCACCTCTAACAGACCGTCGCCCCTCCCAGCCATGTCCAACCTACTGCATTTCCCTTCCAGCCCATAAAACTTGTTGTCGGCCCCCTTCCAGCCCCCACAACTTGCTTCCAGCCCCCTTTTCAGCCACCTCCCACCTACTACCGCCCCCTCCCAGCCACCCACCACTTGTTGCCGCCCTTCCAACCACTTCCAACCTTCTTTAGTTACTAATTCTCCTTAAACCGCAACCCCGTCGTCGGTGCCTTAGTTCTAGTTGAGTCATGTTGTGTCTCCATTAATTCCTAATTTCAAGTGTCTCTGATTGTAACCACTATTTGCTTTTGATTAAAAATATCTTCTTTCCCTCATGGGGTTTGGATTAACTCCTGTATTAGAAAGGCAAAAGAGAAAATTCATAACCACAAACCATTTTTTAATCTAATTAGAGGAACGTAGTGCTTATGCTTCATAGGAACCTTTCTAAAGAAGTACTGGGAAAAACTGTCCTTCTTTCATGAGAAGTAAATAAAGAGACATATATTCAGTTCATTCATAGGGAGCAGACTCTAATTCATTAGCTTTCTTAGTTAACGAGCAGTTGTCTGTTCTAAACATGTCTTGATTTAACCAATTCATAATCAACTTTCAATTCGACAACTTATATATGATTAGTCATATAAGATCAAATGACGAATAGTTTTCTAATCTTGGTGTTTGTTCTATTTCTAACAAGTTGATGAAACTACCAATCTCCTTCTCTGATCTGAACTTATATTTTCTTGTATAAAAACTTTATTTTTATAGTAAAAATAATCCCTTGCCCAATTTTGTCAAAACTAAAAAGATGCAACGGATTTGTATCTCCTGGTTTATTTTAGTTAACTGAAGCTTCTTTCCGTATAAGAGAAAGGCATTAGTTGGAGTACGCTTGGTCCTTTTTTGCCAGCCACAGAAGAAAAAAAAAAACTAAAAGAAAGTGAAAGCCCATGTAGATTCTCTCGTCTTTGAATCCTTATCAAACAAACTATATTACCTTTATTCTGATTTGGCATCCTTCCCAAACCACTGAACAAAGAAGCTAATCTACAGTAACTTTTTCATCTTTTTGCTTCACCAGCCACATGAATTGTTTCATAAAAAGTTAAACTCCTCCATATTAAGAATAGGACTTCACATTGGTTGGCACTTTCTCCAGTATCGCTGGTTCGATGGCTTGATAGACCAAAAAAGAACAAGAAATGGAACTGGCTTAATTACTCATGAGCTATATGACTAAAGATCATAGGTTTCTCATAGTGCCTTTGATCACTTTCTTTTTAGCTTATTACAGGCGGGTTAGTGCCAGTAGCTACACAGAACGAGCAAAAGCCATCTGTTAGGCTTGTACTTGACCAAATTACAAGTATCCCTTTCTTGATAAATAAAAATAATTAATATACTTGAATTTTTCTGCAAGTTTTTTCCAAAAGAAGAACTGCCAATTGCGAGTTCAGTGAAGAGACTGTTGAATGAAGTCTTAGCACCACTTCAAAATAAAAAAACCGCTTTGTCTGAAAAGAACAACTGAACATTCCATCAAAACCAACCTAATTTAATTTTTTTGGCAATAAAAGGATAATAATTATGATTTCGCCATTAATTTTCTTGTATAGGGCATCAAAACTTGCCAAAACCTTGCCCGTGCATGAGAGGCCATCCTTTCAACCCAACAACCCATTGAAACTTGATCAAGTACAGTAAAACTTGCTCAAATTTTAATCAATAGAAAGGAGCTTCTCCCAGCTGAATTGAAGTTGAAAGGAAATAGATTTGCAAGAACAAAATGATGATCCAACTTTCAAACTGTGAAAACTTATATTCAGTATACCTGTCCTCTTATCATCAAGCATGAGCTTCATTAATCCCGACCTATAACATCTTTCAGAGTAACTTTCAAGGTACTGCAGAGCAGTAGCAACAGCAACACCAAAACCAACAAGATCAGCCAATCTGCATACCAGAAAAAAGACATGAAAGCGCTCTAAAAAATCAATTGGCACTGTTCAATTTCTAACACTGAATCTAAACTTCATACCTGAAAGGCCCCATTGGCATACCAAATTTAGTAATTGCACGATCAATCTTATAGACATCTAAACCATGATCAACAAGTAACAGCGCAGATTGGGTATAGGGAAAGAACATGCGGTTGACAGCAAATCCAGTACAATTCCCGACAACAACGGGTGTTTTCCGTATCTTTTTCCCTACAGCTATTAGGTCCACAACAACTTGAGCAGATGTGTTATGAGTGCGCACTATCTCTAGAAGCGGCATTATATGTGCTGGGCTGAGGAAGACAATGATATAGTTATACAATAATATTTAGCACACAAATACTTATGTATTTAAATATCTCACACCTAAAGCACTCCAATCATTAATAGAAGATACAAAATAGCACTATTACCACTTTTTAGTATTGAAATACACATTTTCATGCATAGGCTTACAGTAACAAAGGGTCATGTGTGTAAATCTGAAAGTTTAGTTATGAGATATGTAAATACATAAGAATTGTGTGCTAGGTATGTAAATTTCCCTAACATTTAACAAAGCATTGAAGCAATTCCACTTACCTAAAAAAATGTGCACCCACAATTCTGTTCTGTGATTTCGTACTTTTACCGATCAGGTTTAAATCAATGGTTGAGGTGTTGGTAGCGAGAATGCAATGCGAAGGACAATATTTTTCAAGATCAGCAAAAATTTGTTGCTTCAAGTCAACTTTTTCGATAACAGCCTGTCATAAGAATCAAATCAAAGTAGACTTTTAGTTGGCTACAAAAGAACACAAAATTTTGCTAGTTCATCACAAACATATTACCTCAATGACCATGTCCACATCCCTAAATTGCTCGTAGTCAAGAACACCAGTGAGAAGAGAGAAGGTCTTCTCAAAGTTCTCGTGTGTTATTGTCCCTTTCTTGACACTACTATGCAAATTTGCTAAAAGGGAAAAGAATGATGGATTTATGAAAAAAAGAAAAAATGTTCATCCACAAGAAGATTTATGGCATATTTGGGATTACTTTTGTTTTTTGTTTTTCCTTTTCCTTTTAATTTAAAAACATGTTTCTTAAGTGCATTTTTTCATGTTTTTATTCTTTTTATTTTCAAAAACAAACTAGCTTGTTTTAAAAAACAATCAAAACATCTAAAAATTGTTTTAAGTATTTTTAAAAAAAGCTAAGCTTATTATAACATAACAAATGTTTTATTTCATGTTAAACACTAAACAAAACAAAATATAAAAAAATCAAAATCAAAAGTGATCCCAAACAACCCCTTAATGTCCATGAGTTCTACCTTTGACTCTGCTAATCCCAGCCTGAAGGAAGTTGTCATTTACTTCTTTAAGTATCACCTCATAATTGCTCAGTATAAGCGAAGTTGCAATCCCGGAACCCATTAATCCGCCACCAAGAATACCAACTTTACTTACATTTCTAGGCTTCAAACCCAAGTCTGAAATACCAGGAACCTAAAAACAAAATTGCCAAAATAACTTATAAGTAGGACACAAGCTAAATTCGAATTCGATATTTCTTTCCTGAAAATCAAGGAGCGTATTGCCCAAGCAGGAGTATGCTCATAGAAAGTAACAGAAAATCTTGCATGACGACATGAAAATAATTGATGCAAGTGCTGAAATGTTCGTGAATGTGGACTATAGGATTGAAATTACTCCATCAACGGCTAGTATATTTTTTAGAAACTCTATGCATATCACGGGCTGAGCACAATTCTTTCACTTTCATATGGCTTATCTAGAAAAAAATAGTCCACGGATTAAACAGGCTAAAAAGCCACCATTTCAAATACCAAGTTAGAATAAGCATGATTGTCATAGAACTGGCAAGTATGATAAAAAACCAGTTTGATTTATGTTCGAGCTCGACTCATGTTCAGGCTTAGCTACTAGCACGCAAAAAAAAAAACTAAATAAACAAGTTTGACTGGTAATACTTGGATTGGCTCAATTTGTAGTACCGTGTATGTCAATATAAAATTCTTTTGCCAATAATCAGGAGAAGTCCACAAAAAAATCATTATATTTCTTTGAATCGTTGCATACTTTTTTTTATTATTTTAAGATATCACAATAAACCTACTATATAATTAATCAATGATTCATATATAGCTATGTTTGAGTATACCAAATCTAGTAGCACTTGGATGTTAGCATAAGAGTGCATTACTTACAATTTATCAAACAAATGATTGTGATTATAATGATACTACAGATTTCTTGAAGACAAACTCTTTCGCTAATGCAATAATATTTTAAACCTCTTGGTATTATGACACTTAATACTTGCTATTACACAGCAAATTGTTCCATTGTCCATGTTACATGCTCCCAATGTCTATCATTTATGTTTTAATAAATAAAAGTTATTGGCTAGGTTTGAATTATCAAACTCACTCATTATACAATTTTCTCGGAACAAGTTCTACAAGGGTGCATGGTGGATCATCATCACAATAACAGACTTTTAAACAATAGAATTTCATTTGGTATTTTTAAATTCATGTGAAAATTTCATTTATAAATATTTTGGGTTTGGGTAATTATGCTTATGTAATAATTTATTTATGTTTCTTATCTGTTAGTTGGTGTTTTTTGCATCCTTATTATGCCAGTGATATGAACTCTTATGAGATGAAATAACAATTACTTTTATTTGCTTACTCTTATTATAATTGCTTGCAAATGAATACAAAAGAGATCAAAATCGATCTTAACTTTCAAATTAGATTCAAGAGTTCAGATCAACTCATTTATCAAAACTCATGTTGTCGAAGAATGCTGCACTGCAAACCCAATGTGTGATATGAATGAGGCGTCATATACATTCACATCTCAAACCACTTAAAATGAACTGAACAAACTCTCAATGGAGTAGATAACCTAAAAATTAAAGCTGACCTCAAATTAATAGCCAAAGCAATTTTTAACTGGTTTACATAATAAATAAGCATCTTTAAAGCCAAAACTTTATAATTGAGGGACGTCTAATGCTGATGAAGTAAACGCATGCCATATTTCAATTGTTCAAAAGAAATGATATATTTATATCAAAGCAATGTAAAAGTTGCCACAGTATCCAAATGGTGTAAAGTGGCATTAATCCATTAAAGTGCCCGTCTAGTTGAGCAGCTTTCACGTTTGGATAGAGCTAAAGAGAAAAAAATGGCATGACACAATTTGCGCCTTGCCCTTGATACTATGCCTTCCGTGTGACATCTGATTTAAGATAATGAATATATTTTTCATTTCCTCTCACTGGCATTCCAAGCACGCCAAGACCTACAGTTTTACCATTTGCAGCTACCATTGCATCACACCACCTAAAAAAAGAGCTATAAAGAAAGAATATAACTAGAAAACAAAGTAAAAAAAAAAAGAGGAAAAAAACTGAAAATTTTATGAAGTATGAAGTGGCATTTACAGAAATCTTCCAGATCCCTATACGCAGAGGAGCCCTCCCCATCTGGTAGATTGGGTCAGCCTAGAGTCTTCTACAAAAGTAGATACAACACAAATAATGAATACATTATACAAAATAGAAAATAAAATGGATGGGTGATAGCTTAACGACGAGATTGATTTGCTAGTTAGTTTGCCAAAATTCATTCATCGACTGGCCAGCCGAATTGATTGATCGAACTGGCTGAACTGATTGGCCGTATATATAATAATAATACTAGTAAATAAATAATTTAAGATGCGTTGAATCAAATTAACTGATTGCTTCTCGGCTTCTCTCAGTCCTTTCCTTCATAGGCTACAAAGTACTGTAGGCGGTGGGGAGAAGGAAAGAAATAAAAAAAAGGAGAAGTCACCGTGCTCTAATTCGAAGACAAAAGAAAAGGAAGAGGCTCTTGTGCTGTCGTGCTTGGTTTCGTGTCTCATCGAAAAAGAGGAAAAAGGAGATGGGATCTAAGGCAATGTGTTGCGTGGGAAGAAGAGAAGAAGAGGGAGAGAGGAGCACATAAGGTAGTGGAGTCCAAGCCAAAACAAAGCCTCGAGATCCTTGTTGTCTAGCATGTGGGATATATAGGAATCGTGTCTTCTGTGAGGTAACATTTTAAGCTTTTAAATTATATAAATTAATTAATTAGACATGCTAATAGTAATTTCAATCAAATCAGAATCGAAGCTATTAAGGTCTAGAATTACAAGAAGATAAAGGTCAATATTTGTGCAAAAGATATTTTGAGATAATTCAGGTAAATATTAGGGTGTATTTATTTTTAATTAATGAATCTAATATATACATATTGGTGTATTAAAATATTAATAATTGATTTAATTAAGAAAGCTTTATGCTTTAGAAAATCAAATTGGAGGGAGAAGAGAAAAGTTGAGTAATTACATTTTTATATGAATTAAATTATTATTTTATTAAATAAAGACTTACCTCAATGCTGCAGATAATTATTTTAATAATTTATATGCTTGTTGTAAGCTTAAGAATTACTAAAATGAATGAAATAAAATGGTAAAAGTAAAAAATGATTGTTCAATAACTTTAAATAAAGATAATTAAAAGAAATGAAATGTGAATGATTAAGTTAATTAGTATTACCCCTAGATATTATTGGCGGATGATGCAATATACTCGTGCATAAAAAAAATGTAAATATTAAAGATATACCTCCAGGTAAAATTTTTTTAGGGTACCAATAGGAATAAATTTTTTATAATACATTCGGGTATGATGATAATCCTTATATTATTTCTTAAAGACGACCAGCAAAATAAAAATTAAATTGAAATGGAAAAGTTTAAACTCAAAATGAAAGCTTAAGGTTTGATTTATTAATAAATTGCATATCATTAAGACATTCATGCATCGCATTTATATATTAATTTAATGTATAAAAAAATTATAATTGATCACTAAGTGATGTAAACTACTCTTGAATATTAATAATTGCTTTTAAGAAATACTAATAAATATGTTTGGCAGGCGAGAGATAGTTTACAGGAAGATTACTACTGATAAGCATTATATTGTGTTGTTAGTTTGAGATATTTTATTTATAAATTATGTTGGTAATTTTTGGATAATTTCATTTCTAAGTAACATATTTTGCGGTTTCTTAGTGACTTTTATAAATAGAAAGTTATAAAAATATGTGGAAAGTGAAAGAAATGATAATATCATCTGACCACAGTTCCTAACTTAGTTAATACTAAGTTGTTAGGTTGAATCGTGACAAAAGTGATATAAAAGAAATTAGGTGTTAATCTTGATAAAAAATAGTCATTAAGTTGATTTAATTAATTAATATACAATAGAAACAAAGGATTTAAGTGTGACTAAGTATATTCTTTTACTTCTTATTTCAGAAAAATGGATAATCAAGAGAAAGTTAGCAAGAGTACACACTAGGACTGATGTACCTCCAAATATCCCAAAGAATACAGATGTTTTCGTTGAAATAATGAATGTAGTGACTCAGATGATTAGGAATTCTAAGGCTAAGGCCAATTTTAGCAAGAGAGCCAGATGAACAAATATTTGAATATATTTCACGATATGAAGCCACCTCTCTTTTATGGAAGAGGAAGTTCAGTGGATGTTGAGAAATGGCTAATGAGAGTGAAAAACTTATAGATGGGTTGTGTTGTCTTGTCTACCAGAGATGAGTGTTACATTTGTCACTTCTGACTTTTGAGGGAAAAGCTGAGAAATAGTGGTGAGGATAGTTGCATAAAAAGTTTGGAGGTAGAACCAACCACTTAATATAGTGAGATGAGTTTGCTGACACATTTAGAGACTAGTTTATGTCACTTTCAGCTAGAAGGAAAATGCAGGACAAACTGATTAGATTGGTGTAAGGATATCGGTCAATTATGCAATATGAAGTTGAATTCACTATGATTTCAAGGTATGCATCCCAGTTGATTCCAAATACTGAGAAGAAGTGTAATAAGTTTTTGTTTAAACTAAAGAATATGATTAAGCAGGCACTGATTCCTCTTGAAATGGATGAATATTCTGCTTTGGTGGAGAAGGTCAGGAGGATTGAACTGAATTTAGAAGCGAACTAGAAGACACAGGATTTTCAGAAGAGTAGGAATTCAGAGGGATCCAGAATTTCTCAGAGCTCTCAAAGCAAACAGTCCTTTCAGTCAGGAAATACAAGTGTTGATAAGGCAATATCTAGTAGTATTAGCAGTCAGACTGAAGCCAGGAATTGTGACAGGTTTGAAAGGTCTCACAAGGGTGAGTGTCTGGATCCAACATGTGCTTTTGGTGCCACCAACCAAAACGCATGGCAAGGAATTTCCCTAAATTGGGACAGATGGCCCATTTGATTCTAGGCACAGTGTTGTACCACCATAGAGGAGCTTTGACAGATCGTGGGCAGCTGAGTTTTCATGATTAATGTCAAAGTCAGGTCAAACCCAACATAATAATCAGCCTAGAGTTTATGCACTTTCACAGTAGGAAGCTAAAGAATCCTCTAAGTTATCATAGGTATGTTTTACATTTAAGAAATTTTAACTAAGTGGGCCTTTAATTATAATAGAATCCATGTCATATCCTGTCATTCATAACATCTTGTACGAAGTTAAATACATCAATAAGTCAACTCTAACTATTCAATATAATGGTTTTAATGATAGGTAGCACATATCTTCAGAATATATCAATAAGAGTATTGTTTGATTCAGACGCATCACATTATTTTATAGTTGATAAATTGGTTAAAACGATGCAATTGAATAATACCTTAATGTCTGTGATATTATCTGTTAGAATGTTAAACGGTACTTCTACGTAAGCTAATCAATTGTACAAAGTGAAGCTAAAGATTGGTGAAAAAGATTTTGATGCACAATTGATTGTGTTACCCTTAGTGGAGTTCGAAGCAATTTTGGGCATGAATTGGTTGGGTAAAAATTTTGTCAAAATTGATTGTAATAAAAAGACTANGGAGATAGAGAGTTAGCATCCATGATAATTACTATTTTAAAGCTTTCAAATTCTTGAATCGGGGAAACCAAAGTTTTCTTGCTCATGTGACAGATATCTCTAAGGAAATAAAGTCTTTGGGTGATATTCCGGTGGTAAGAGAATATCCATAAATTTTTCTTGATGATTTACCAAAGGGTACCTCCAATGCAAGAAATTAAACTCAGTATTATGCTCTTGTCAAGTTTTGAGCATGTATCCAAGACACCCAACATAATGACAGTCAAGGAGTTACAGGAGTTGATAAGTAATTGCAAGAATTGATATGTAAGGGGTTTATCATGCCTAACACCTCACCTTGGGGTTACTTGATAAGGGAATATCTAAAAGTTTTTCTTGATGATTTACCGAGGTTGCCTCTACCACGAGAGATTGATTTCATTATTGAGTGTTTGCCAGATTCTGAGCATATATCCAAGGCACCCTACAGATTGGCAACTAAGGAGTTACAAGAGTTGAAAAGCCAATTGCACGAATTGCTAGATAAAGGGTTCACCAGATTTAGCACCTCACATAAGGAGTTCTGATGGGAACTTCAGAATGTGCATTGACTAGATGGAGTTGAATATGCTTATAGTTAAAAACAAATACCTATTGTCGAGGATTGATGACTTATTTGATCAATTGAAATGAGTTTTCGTATTTCTCACTAGAAAATCCAAACACATAGTTAGATTAGGTTTCGCAATATTAAGGAGCATGGAAAAAACTTCAAAAAACTCGTCATTTCAATATATATTAGAATTAGTAAACTAAAAATCTGTCTCTATCAAAAATTAACCAGTTCCCTATGGGATCGATCCACAGACTCATAATTTGTATACTGCTTAATCGACATGTATATTTGCATAATTGATGTGTGCTTCACCGCATTACAGATCATGTTTTTGACATCATTGTTAGGAAACGGTGTCAATATCTCAATTAAGAGAGTTTAGTCGAAAATTTAAGGTTTAGGTTCGAAACCTATAGCATTTTTGGACTTTCATTTTTTGTATTGTTATTTATAGTGTTCAAAATTTTAAAAATATTGTGACCTTGTATTCCTTGTGTTTTCAGCGTGTATTTATGTGTTTAATTGTGTTTTGAGTAATTTGTGTTAGGTGATTTGTGTTATTAGTTATTTTAGGGTCCTTGGCTAGTCCTAGATTGCATATGTAGGTTTGGATGTGCTGAACTGGTACCTTTTGACCTTGAAATAGAGAAAATTGTTACAAAAAAAATCAAAAAATTAAGAAAACTAAATAAGATTTTATTAGAAATGACAAACCCTCGGGAAGAAAACATCTCTACTAACCCATTAATATATGAAGTACATCATAGCGCCAGTAACTCCATTAAAGAAGCTAACATTTGAATTCAAATCTCTCATAATTCAAATGGTTCAAAATAATCAGTTTGAAGGTTGACCTATTGAAAATCCTAACCTTCACATAGTCATCTTCTTAAATCTAAGTGCAACCTTTAGGTACAATAATGTCTTTGATTATGTCATTAGACATGGTTATTCATATTCTCCCTTAAAGACAAAACTAAAATGTGGTTAAATTCTCTAGCACTAGGGTCTATCAATACTTGGAACAATATTGCCCAAAAATTTTAAAGTATTTCTTCTTCATCTAAAACTACAATACTTGGGAATGATATAATTTTTTACCCAATTAGACAGTGAGTCAAGTTTATTTATGAAGCATGTGTGTAATTCAAGGAGTTGCTTAGGAAATGTTCAAATCAAGCCCTACCCAATTGGCCCCCTATTCTAATACCTATAACCCAATATGGAAAAATCACCCAAATTTCAATTGAAATAATAATCAAAACAAAATAAATCAATCATGGGGCAGTAACCAACCTAATTCCTTGACTAATAAGGGAAATAATCTCAACACGAGACCAACTTACCCGCCTGAATTTACTTCAAATTCACAATTTAAGGAGAAAAATTATATTTAAAAGAATTGGTGTTAAATATGAATAATAAATTACAAAGTTAATCTGCAGTCATAAGAAAAATTGAAAATCAATTGAGACAATATATTCAATGAATAATTAACCCCAAGGGACATTAATAAGTAATACTGAGGTGAATCATAAGGATAAAGGTTTGGAGCAGTGTAATGTCATTAGACTTAGAAGTGGTAAGAAGTTAGATGAGATAGAAAAAAATAACCTATAGTAAAAGAGCCTAAGAGAATTATTGAAAAACTTTCACAAAACTTGTGAAAAACACATTCATCTCTTAGGAAGGAACTTGAGAGACACCCATCACCTTTTCTTCAGAAATTAATAAGACAAAAAATTGAACCAACCATTCTTTAAATTCTTAGAAGTGTTCAAGATGTTCACTATTATTATTTCATTTGCAGAAGCTCTTGAACAAATACCCAGTTATATGAAATTTATGAAAGATTTCTAAAATAAGAAATATAGATCCCCAAATTTTGAAACATTGGTATCAACTAAAGAGTGTAGCACTATAACTCAAAAGAAACTCCCACAAAAATTAAAAGATTATGGTAGTTTTACCATTCCTCGCATTATAAGAGATCAATTTATAGGAAAGAGAATATGTGACTTAGGAAAAAGCATGAATTTAATGCATTTTCGATATTTGAGAGATTAGGAATAGAAGAGCTTCAATCTACCATTGCGATCATTCAATTAGTTGAATGTCATATAACTTTTTCTAGGGGGTATAGAGGATGACCTATTGAAGGTAGATAAATTTATTTTTCTTATTAATTTCTTAGCTTTAATTTTCAATAGGGAGAAAGATTAGGAAATACAAATCAAATTAGGTAGATATTTCTTCACGGCAAGAGCAAATATCGATTTACAAAAAACGGGAATTGACTATCAGAGCTCAAGATAAAGAATTGATTTTTCAAATTTATAATCTAATTTTATCCTCTATTTATCCCCTTGAAGTGTCTTACGGAATGAAAATAAAAAAGTTGCAAGAAATTTTGAAGAATAATTTTGAAAATAAGGAATTAATATTTCAAATAGATGAAAATTTGGGATCACAAGTGAATGATATATAGAAGAATCTCCAGGGCATCAAAAATATTGGGTGATTGATCGGGGACAATTAAAATAATAATTTGATAAGAAAAATCTTGAGCATGATTTGATTCTGTCAAGCTGATATAAAATTAAGCGCTACTTGAGAAGCAACTCGAGCATTATCTTATGGTTTAGTTACATGTTTGTATGTGTGTTATTTAGCTTTGTTCAAACTGGGGATGTTAAACTAAACACTTTTTGGGAGGCAACCAAATGTATCTTCCCTTACTTTATTGCATGCATTCTTGTGTTTGCCAAATTGTATCTCTAGAGCCACCTACCTTTTACTCAAATTTAGAAGCACAACAATGATGAGGGCTATGATGTCAAACTTGTTTGCAATTCTGAATTTGATCGTATTACAATTTAGTCGATTTATGGATTATATGTGATTGCTTGTCTATGTTACCATTATCTATTCATTTATCAATTATAGTATATATTTACAAATGATTTGTTTTACTTATTTCTCGCATCCTCAGTGATTTTCTGCCCTTTATTTATTTGTCTAATTATTATTTGCATGTATAGTGTAGAAATAAATTTGGAGGAGAGTTTTTTGAAAAAATTGTGTTGTGAACTAAGAGTAAATCTTTAAATCTTAAACTTCCATAAATAATGGTAGATTTAATAAGGATTCAGTTTAAATTAATAACATGCAAAGAAAATAACAAAAAAAACAAGATTCTTCATTAAATATTGAAAATTATTATTATCTCACTAATAACTTACATCTAAGTACAATCAATTACTCTTCCAAATAAGGATTATTAAACATTTAGACTAAAATTGACTACATATAAAATTAATTCATCAAATATATAAAATTTAATAACTAATCAATTCAAATAATTTAATTCTTAGTTAGTACCTTTAGAATTATAATCTTTTGAATTAAGTTGAGAAATAATTGAGAATTTGACTTAAGAAAGAATTATATTCAAAATCATTAGAGAAAAACTTAACTAGACATAGTGTTTCACAATAAAAGTTAAAAGAAAAAATCAAAATAGAAAAAAAAAAAAAGAAAAACACAAGTTTATAAAAAAAANATTCTTCATTAAATATTGAAAATTATTATTATCTCACTAATAACTTACATCTAAGTACAATCAATTACTCTTTCAAATAAGGATTATTAAACATTTAGATTAAAATTGACTAGATATAAAATTAATTCGTCAAATATATAAAATTTAACAACTAATCAATTCAAATAATTTAATTATTAGTTAGTACCTTTTGAATTATAGTCTTTTGAATTAAGTTGAGAAATAATTGAGAATTTGACTTAAGAAAAAATTATATTCAAAATCATTAGAGAAAAACTTAACTAGACATATTGTTTCACAATAAAAGTTAAAAGAAAAAATCAAAATAGAAAAAAAAATAGAAAAACACAAGTTTATAAAAAAAAATTTATTAGAAGACTTAGCAAAGAAGCTTGAGGTTATGATTGAACTCAAAAATTAGCACCAGTCTCCCATTTTAAAAATTAAATAATAAAAAGTCTCTTAAATTATAACTTCACAATATTGTTTGTATCCAAGAATATAATAACTAAACTAAAATTATTTATTTTATTATCCTAATTAAATTATATATATTTGAGAATTAATTTTATTTTAGCCAACCAAATATAAGAAATTTAGAAATAATTATATAGAAAGGGTACTAATATAAGTTATGTTGGGATATTACGAATTTTTAAGAAAATTCAATCTTAAGAAGAGATGTATGCACCTTGAATTTATGTGACCTTCCATTTCCTATATTTTATATATTATTTGTTTTATTTTTATATTTTTCAGTGATAATTGTGCATATACATGCAGTATAAATGCAAGAACGCAACATTGGGGAGCATAAAGTGAAAAATGGATGCTAAGTCCTAGATAGGCGTAGGCGCTCATCTTAGCACCCTAGGGCCTGAACCAGCCCAAATTCGCCAAAATGCAGAATAGTTGGAAAGTCGGTGCCTATGACAAGCGTCGTGATGCCTGTTCCTTACGCCTATAATCCTGATATAAACTTCCCATTTGCACCAACAATCCAAGCCGGCAAAAATTCTGTGTTGCACCGGGCAACTAAGCGCTTAGCACTGACTTTAGGCAATTTTGACAATTCAAAGATTGCTATGGGTTAAACAGGTGATACTCGACAAGATGGAGGAGGCTGTCTTTTTTTTTTTTTCTTACTCAAGTATTGTGCGAAAGAATGGAGAGAGGTCATGTGTGTATTTTGGGTGAGAGTTTGGGAGAAAAGAGAAGGAGATAAGAGTTCTTGAACTTGGGAGAATAAAGCAAAGTGAGCCTCCATTATAAGAGGAAGAACTGTGGTGAAAGAAAGAAGAATTGTCCATACCTAGTTTGATTGCTCTTAGTTGTAAATACTTTTTAATTTAGATTTTAGTGAAAGCTTTTTTGTTTTCTTCACAATGTTTAGGAACTAAGTTCATGTTTGCTTCTTTGATATGGAGATTTGACGAGTCAACTTTTCTCCGCGTGATTGTTTTATTGCATGCGGGTGTAATTTACTTTTGATATGATTAGTTGAAATCTTAAAACCACTTCTGATATGGGGCCGCTAACCTTAGGCAAGGAGAATAAATAAGATAACACTCGGTCATCTAGTAAAATAGGAATGTTATCGATAGGAGATTGCATTTGTATAGGAGACTAGAGGATTCCAATGAGACTTTGCGGGGTTAAGCAAACTTAACAATGATTAAGCTCCAATGTTTCTTATGTCTAAGAATAGAGTAAAGAGTAATTGTCCTCGATTGTCAACATTAGGTGAGAAAATTTATTGGAAGAACGTTGAGGATTCGTACAATCCAATTCAAAGCATCTCTTACCAAGAAAACACAAACACTTAGATTAGCTTTCAGAATATTTAAAAGCATAGAAGAACTTCATATTACTCAATATTTCAAACTAGATCTAGGATTATTAAATTAAAAATTTGCCTCAATCGAAAATTAATCAGCTTTCTGTAGAATAGATACACAGACTCATAGTTTATATACTATTTGATCTACACGTCTAGTTGCGTAATTGATGTGTGCCTCACCTCCTCGAGAATAAATTGCACAACAAGCATTCTGAAGTGTAGTCTTCAACCACCAAGCTAGAGCCTTTTATGGTGTAATAGATATAAAGCAATTGTTACGAGAAAGCTACATTATTAACATTATTATAATGATAATTCCAACTGAACTATTATTGGGACGCATCAGGGCATCCCATTTGTGAAAAAAGAAGTTTTACTAATATATGGTTTTCAAGCATGAACACAAACACAAGCACAAACGAAGATGTACGCATAAGGTAATAACAAATCAGTTGACCTTAGTTGTAGCTCGTTGAGCAAAGAACACATGCACCAAACTTTTGCTTGTGGGGGAAAATTGAAGACTCCAAGATGCATTTGCTTCCTGAATAATGAAATTAATAAAGTAAAATGTAAAATGTGTATACATATATTCATGTTACAAAAAAATATACCAATGAAAATAAGAAATACACCTTCAGAAGTCCAGCACGAGGCCCTGACACTATACCTTCTTCAATGACATCAATACAAATTCGTGGATGTTCTAGATGAACGGATTGCTTTTGTGCTTGTGCTCTTGCAAACTTAAGAATTTCTTTAGCTTCCCTTAGTGACTCTAGTTTGTCAGTTTTAAAAAGACTATTTATCCATGGCTGTCTATACTCTGCAATTTCTATTGCTCGGTGACGAGCTGTTTTTATCAAATCACCAGGTGAAACTATGGCATCAACAAGCCCTAGCGCATAAGCTTCCTTCCCTTTAACAGGTTTCGACGTCTGTTTTGAAAGAAATCAAGTTACTCAAATAAATGAATAAGAACTAAAATAATCTATTGAGCAGGAAATCCATAAGCAGCCAACTAGTAACANGCATCAACAAGCCCTAGCGCATAAGCTTCCTTCCCTTTAACAGGTTTCGACGTCTGTTTTGAAAGAAATCAATTTACTCAAATAAATGAATAAGGCCTAAAATAATCTATTGAGCAGGAAATCCATAAGCAGCCAACTAGTATCGTCGCACCAGCATCATTTCAAGAGCTTTATGGAGGCCAATGAGCCTTGGAAGCCGCTGAGTTCCTGCATCAGCAAATTCAGTGAAAAATCATGAAGATTTTATTAGCCATCCTCAAAATTAAAAAATTAACTTACAGATTTAATTTCAAAAAGCAAATTACAAACTTCATCACCGGTTAACAGTAGAATATGTCGAAAAAAAAACGAACTAAAATCAAGATATTAACACACTACGGAGATAGCTTAATTTATTGAAATATCCCATCATAATCATTGGCACAGCCCGGCCTGGTATGTAGAATTAACTAAGGCAGTAACAACAGTCGGACGACACTAACATCTAATTATCCACATTTTAAAAACTTCTAATACATATAAAAGAGCCACCAATCCACAAAAAGCAATAAAATCTGAAGCATCCAAAAATAACATCTCAAGCTAGTACAAAACAGTATATCAATAACTAAAAATAATAATAAAGAGAAACTATCATCATAACAAATATACCTAGTAGTGGTCCTCCTCTGGTAAACAAGGTATCTTCTATCAAACATATCAACCTAAAACTTTCTCTATTAAAAGAAAACATTAACTTCAACTATAAGTTTGACTTAGTAAGTAACTATAGTCTAATATGCATTAAATTTCTTATGTTATACTATGTTATGCATGAATGGCTAGAAAAAAATGCATTCATTTCATTAAAACTTTAAAATGTATCTTCTTGTTTCACTTTAAGTATTCATCAATTTAATATCTTTAATAGTCATCACAGGATTACCATCATAACCGAAGATATTTTCAAAAATATGGCCGAAGACACCCTCAAAGTGTGTTAGATGACACCCTCTAAAATGTACCCGAAGGTACCCTTAAATTGTACCTGAAGACGCGCCTTCACCATTTCCTTTAACGTGCACGGGCACATTGCATCCTTTGTCCGTACCATCTGGGGGTAATCTTGTATGACTTAAACATTTAACTTTCATTTCATTTCATTTAAATTACCTCATTTTAAAGACATTAAGCATTTTTTCCCTTTCGCCTTTCATTTCTTTCATTCTTAAGCTACAACATGCATAAGCATAATTGTTTAATAAACTTCAAATTTAATACATATAAATAAATAATTACCCACCTAAGCTTTAATAGACCTCTGAGATAATTTAACCCATCACTTCACTTCTTAACTCCTAAACCCATTAAATATGCATATAGCTGTAAGGATTACATTCTAAAAAAAATCTTATTTAAATATAAAATAATTATTAAAATGCTTACCTCTTTTAGCTTTAGGATTCTTGTCTTTCTCAAATCCAAGGAGGGCCTCTTACTTTCTTTTAGCAATTTTTCATAATAACTTTATTCTCTCATTTGTGTTTCAAAGTTGACATATATACACAAATTGTTGTGAGCTCTTATATTATGATTCTTTCAAAAAAACCACTTGAAACAGCCTTGGACATGACAGGTATGTTCTATATGTTCTATTTCTTGTTTAATTACCTTATTTGAATATGTGTTTTGTTTGAACACGTGACAATGTTATTCCTCTTCCTTATTTTATTTATTGCATTCTTGATGCTTGAAAAGAAAACCTTATGATAGTAAACATAGAACATATGCTTAGGTTAAAACCTTACTAAATATAATCAACACATTCACATACAACAAAATTAATAATCCTTAATAACTCTTAAACTTTAAAACAAAATTCATTGACTTAAAAACTCAATTAATAAAATTACCAGTATTTGAAACTTTAAATAATTAACTCAAACCATTCAAAAAGATAATATATAATATAATAATTAAACCTTCACATTTAAAATGAATCGATTCAAAGGCATTTATAAATATGTTCTTGTGAACCAAAAATAAAACATTTATAAATATGTTCTTGTGAACCAAAAATTTAAAAAAAAAAAAAAGCTTCCCAATATAACCTAAAATCAAATAAAATCTTCATCAAGAAAACAAACAAGCAAAGAAGAACCAAATAAAGAAATAATAATAACATAATAACAAATTCCAAATGATATAAAAGTAATCAATTCACCAAATATATATAACAATTCATATGGATTTTAAGTGGCATTAGAACTGGGAAATTATGGAAGAGGTTTGAAATTCAATTTCGAAAGTCACTATAGAAATCCCAATGATTCTATAAATCACTTAGACTTAAGTCAAAATAATTTTTTTTAATAAAATTTTAAGGAAATTTAAATTTAATTATGTAATTACCCCAAAACCAATAAAAGAAGTAAATCTAAAATTAAAAATAAATACGATCCATGAAGCTCACAAATCACTAAAACAAAAAATAAACCCCTAACGAGCCAACATCATCGAACACAACTTTAACCCCTCTATCCAGCTTTATGAAAATTTCTTGGACGACGCAATTCATGATTGCTGACAAAAATTTTCTAGTCATAATAGATTTAACTGTCTCTCTGGGCTAAGTAAATTAGGGATCATAACACCCTGGGACGATAGAAAGTCATGGGCATCTTCTTCACACTCACCTTAACAAACTTTTTGACGTCATAAGCCACTCTCCTTTTAAACGTCATAGGAATAGATAGTTTTTGTACTGTGATTGTTGTGTTTGCTCGTTTAGATTGTTATAAATTTACTTTGTATGTTTCTAGGCTTTCATAGTAATCTTAGGAGATGTTAACTCTATTTTGCAGGATTGTTGTAGTTGATACTAAGCTGTCATAGTTCACATAGGTTTTCCTCTCGAGTCATCATTTTTCGTTTCTAGAGTTAGGAGGTGTTGTGGTCGGTCGACTATCAATGTCTGAACTATCCAAAAGAAGAAACACAAAGCGAATGATGACCTCAACTAAACTATCAACGATATTTCAGATGATGTTGATCGACGAGTGAAACAAAGGTTTACGATAGGCACTCATCTTGTTGTTTGTGTCTTGTGTTCGTTTGATAGGTATGTCCCCAATTTAGGACTGTGCTCTGTTTGTGCTTTTATCTGGTTTCGCGGTAGGCTCTATAAGAACAATATTTTCTATCCCAACCAAACAACAGAAATATAATTTTTCAAAATAAATATAATTCATAATCCAAAACAAAATTGCATAATACGCCACATTCTCACCCTAGTCAACTATGTATTTAAAATAACAAAATTGACAATCAAATAAAACACAGTAGGAATCTCTTTACAATTTAGGAATTGCCATGAAAAGAACACCGTAGGCATATTCATATTGGTTCTATTTCATATATTCAGACCATCACTCATTGCACGAAAAGAAGTGATTTGACCTATGAAAATTACTACCTTTTAAAGTGGGTTCCCTGCATATCAATTGGTCTTTTGAACAAATCTTTTGTGCATTCAACATCAAAGACGTGCATTTTTTTTCACAGTTTGTTGTTCATCACTTGACACTAATAGTTAACTTAAATAATAAAATTTATCCGAGTGTAGTGAGTTTTAAAATCTTTAATTTTAAATTGCAAAAATAAACTCACATTGGTTCTAGGACATTTTGCATACCATAAATACTTAGGCATCTTGATCATTACGATCAAGTTGTAAGACCTCTAATTCTTAATAAACAACAACCTTTCATATCTTGCATTCATTAAAACTGACTTTCATGGTTTTAAAATGTGTTTAGGTGGTTTAGATTGCAGTCATTTCTAGATAAGGTTGTAAGTCCATTTTACATGTTTGTTTGTGATTTATTTCATTGGACTAGGTTTTTAATGTTTCACCATAATGTCCAATTTACGTGATTCCTAACCATATTTGCATCCCACATTCCGTGATAGGTTTATCCTACTGGCTTGAACTGAATATTCTGCTCAAGCACAAATCAGGTTTCAAAAGAGTTTTCACTAACTGATGGGCAAAGATATAAGCAATAGAGAGGAAAATTCTTGCATGAATATTAGCATTCACCTGATCCAGGAAATATGATTAAAATAAATAATTAGCAAAAGGATTTGAATGGATAGAAAAAAATAACCTGAATTATAAAGAAGGTGAAGGAATACAAATCAGCGCGATTAAACTAAAAGCTAAATCGGATATGATACATTAAAAGCCAGATTCATTGATAAACGCAAGCTAAAAACAATACCTCCTAATCCTGGAATTATTCCAAGTTGAAGTTCAGGAAGTCCTAACTGAGCAGTAGAAGTGGATATGCGACTATGACAAACCTGGGTAAAAGAAAACCAACAGAAATATTAAGCAATGTTTGGGACCACATTATTGTTTTGATTTGAATTAAAACATGTTGATTTTGGTAGTTAATTTTAAAAATATTCAAAATATCTTTTAAGCAGTTTTGAGCTTTTTAAAAACTAAAAATAATAACATATAACTATTATACTATCCAAACATGTTTTCAAAAACAAAAATAAAAACCAAAATAAAACAAAAAATATAAGTGAAGCCAAATGGGCCCTAAATATTGGAGGCTACTCAAGCACATGATGCACTAGAAACGAGGATTAAAATAATCCCACAAGCATACCATTGCAAGCTCCAACCCACCGCCAAGAGCAAGGCCATCAATGGCAGCGACTGATGGTTTTCTTCCACCTGACAACATGAAAAGGTGAGAAACAATATAGTTCCTCTGAAACTGGATAATTTCTGAAACTCAGAAACACCAAAACAATATTGTTAAAATCCACCTTCCAGAATATCGGTAAGAAATTCTATCGACATGGAACTGTTTCTTGGCGCCTCTCCTGTCAAGAAAAAAGAAGTAAATTCAAAAAGTGGGGAGGAAGAAAAGTTTGTCGAAAATGCCTTCAGTTTACCTTCTCCTTCCTTGAATGAAGAGATATCAGCACCTCCTGAAAATTTTCCTCCAGCACCTATTCAAATCATCAAATGAGCATAAAACCTTGAAAATGTTATGGATGCATCAGATAAGTTTGGAGAATTAGCGCGCACCTGTAAGGACAACTGCCTTCACATCATCTCTTCTCATGACTTGCTCATAATTTTCCTTCAGGCTGAGCAGTACTGATAAAGGAAAATAAACAAAGGTTTGTAATATAATTATGTTGTTTTTCTTGAGCGCCACATAAATATCTGAATAAAGTTGGGAATCTCAAGTCCCAAGGACATTTGGCAGAATTTTATTGTTATTGAATGGCAGCAGGACTCTATAGCTGTACAAAATGTATGGTCTATCAAAAAGCTGCATGTCAATACATCATGATATCAATCATTGCTGCCTTTCCATGACGCGGGCGCTTAATCAGTGCCCGAGAAGAGGGGCGCTTCGTTCCCGCGGGACAGAAAACCAACAAAGCTTCGTGGGAACAGTAAGGCGGGACAAGATTGCAAACCTGCATGAAAGAGGGAGGCGAATCACGAACTCTCGCAATCCGGGGGTTGTTTCGTGTATTTGTCACACCCGTCTTCTTCTGTGAAGAGTTTTTATTTTCTAGATTCTTCTTACCTTGTCACCCCCCTTCCTTTTGTGTAGTAGTAGGAGACTATAAATTGATGTCCCCTGTGTGTAGGAGTCAATTCTAGTGGTGTGACTTCAGATCTCCTGTGTGGAGTATCTTCCCACTTGTTAGGGTTGTATCCGACGACAGATGGTGCTTCGGCTATATCCTGCTCTGAGCTGGTGTAGTATACTTCTAATCTCCTTCGCTCCTTCTCCCGGACCTTTCTCCTACCACTCCCCTCAGCCGCCTACCATCCCAATCCCTCCACCTCACTGGCGCCACCTCTACTTCCCCGACAACCTTGTTGTTCTGCCTTCTTACAATCAATAAAACACCATCCCAACTCACCCAAGTCACCACCCGGCTTTCCCAACCTTTCCCTGCCATCCTGCCGATACCGCCATCGCCTTCAGATCTCTTCCTACACCCCTAATCGATGATTTGTCTGTTATTGTATTTCATTTATGTTTGAGCCATGTAATAATCTTATTTCTATATTAATAAAGTTTGTTTGTTTGTTTGTGTCGGCCGTTTTTTTTCACTTCGTGATTTGAAAAAGTGATAATTTTGTGATTTTGAAAATAATTTAAATATAAATATAATCTTTTTTTTATTTTTAAAAGTAACATTTTAGTTTTTAAAATAAGTGAGACCAAACGAGTCTCACATTTTAAATAGTTTAGATGATTTAATACAATATTACAAGTAATACACTTATCCCGAAGAATAAATATATCACTTGTAATAGGGGTTCAATCATCTAGACTAAACAATTTGTGACATCCGTTTGTTATGCGAAATATTTTATAAAAAGGCCAACAAGTTCCCCTATCTAACATAAAAATTAGATAGGGTTTATTTTATCTGTAAAAAGGCCAACAAGTTCCCCTACCTAACATAAAAAATTAGATAGGGTTTATTTTATCTGGGTTTCAGGTTCACTATAGAGACAAACTCCTATAGTTAATTATATCTTAAATGACTGTGAGTCATTTAAGAAAACTCTCGATTAAAATCAGGTGGTTTTGCTTTCAAGATTTCAAAGTTTAGGTTTTCACGGTTGGACATGGGAAAATCAAATAGGAATGACTCAAAATAGGAACAATTATTTAAGGAATCCAAAGAGAAGAAAAGTAGGGGATATCACAGATCCAGGAGAAACCCCGGAGATGTCCCAACTATCCTATTGTTCGGTTTTATTTCTTTTGAAATGATTTAATTTGATATTTCAATCCTGTAAATTATTTATGATTTACGACTTATGTTTACACAATATCGGACTGTGCAAATAGCCTAAAAAGATGGGAGGATTTACATCGCACCGCACGGTAACCTCGAAATCCTAAAACGTTAGGACTTATAATTGTACAACAGAGTTGTACAAAAAGCCTAAAGAGTGATCATATGGGTTGTTATTTAAACTAAAGAAGGTGATAGGTGATGTGAATGTGTTTTGCTACTGCAGATCCACCTTGAAGTTGTTCCTCGTCGTGTTGCCCACGATATTCGCTCCAAGCTCCTTGTCGTGACGAGTTTAAGTTTTTTAGGGTGTCCTATTACGATGTCAAATCAAACGACTCTATAGTTGTAGTCCTCTAAATGTCCTATATAAAAGAAGACATGCTTAAAGCTATATAATATAAAATGTGCAATACAGGACAAACAGTAGGATGCACGTAGAACAGTAGCAGATAGAAACAAGAATAGTATAACATGCTGTACAGAAAGAACAGTAACAGTCAGAAACATGAATAGTATAACATGTTGTACAGTACAGTAGCAAGCAGAAACAGGAATATTATAACATGCTGACAGACAGAAACAAGAATAGTATAACATGTTGTACGGTACAGTAGCAGACAGAAACAGGAATAGTATAACATGTTGTACAGAAAGAACAGTAGCAAGTAGAAACAAGTAAATGAAGTGCTGTAAAATGTAAAGCAAACATGTACGCCTGTGAGATCCGTCGTTCCTTAAGTATAGCAAGTCTAAATGCATCGCAAAAAGCGAAGTCTGGAAGAAACGTCGTCCAGGAAATCCGAAGAAGAGTGTAACAACGACACATGACAGAAAACTCGAGAAAATCAACGAGAAAAGACTCAAGTAAAAGAAAAGAAAAAGAATCCACAAAAATCTTGGAGAAATCCCGAAAGAAAGGAAAAGTAACACGAGTGCCCTGTCCCAAAGCTTCGATAAAACAAAAAAAGTTCGAGTGAGGGGGACCGCAAACACTCGTATGGGGCTAGGCTCAGATATATATTTATACTCGAGCGTCCACGAAGGCTACTCGTCACCCGAATGTATAGAACCCGCCACTCATCTAGAAGTGTGTCTTAAACCTCACTTAGGGGGCTATTTCCCAGCCTAAACAAGTATTCGTCACGTGGACAATCAACTTAAAAGTATGTTTTATGTTTTTAACATGCATACAAATTTTAAACATGCAAATAAGAGTTATCAATTTTTGTTTCGTAGAAAAGTATGTCTTTGCTTGAAAAGGGTTTGTCAAAACTTATATTTTTTTTAGAAATTTTCGTTGTCCACGAGTCGATTACATTATCGGGCGCGGGACTACCAACAACCTGAAGAGGTTCGAGCCAACTCCCACTAGACTTATGCCGCTGAAGGATACCGTTATCCTATTTTTCATCAAATTTCTAGATCTTGATGTTATAGGATAGTGCATTTCTCTGCTCTATCTTCGGTGTGTCTTTATCATCACCACCTTACGCCCCAAAACGACTACTTGCGATCTTGATGGTTTCACGTATAGCAAAAGGCTATACGTGGACACTTATGCGTCGGACATAAGCATCAAAAAGAGCGAACTTGATGGTTTCACGTATAGCAAAAGGCTATACGTGGACATTATGCATCGGACATAAGCATCAAAAAGAACGAACCAAGAAGCAAGGAAAGAAAAGAACAAAGATGGGTTGAGAGAGAGGAGGCACTGATCCATCTAAAACACCGAAAAGAAGAATGGATCAGTTCTCAAAACTCGTATCGAAAAGACCTAGAAAAGTAGGGCTCAAGGTCTTTCCTAACAAACATAAAGGGTCACTTTGCGCTGATTTTTCAAACCCCAAAGACGTAGGACTGATCAAGTCCATCAAATGCTTTTCCAAAATGAGGTTTAAAATCTCTCAAACTTCAAAAGAAAATGACCTCGGGGAAACCACCACCAATACTTCCAAACGCATGCCGAAATTAAAATTCCCCAACTTTCGAACTAATAGATAGCCTCATACATCAAATTAGCATAAAATCTTCCCACATAACCAAATAAATGCTCACGGCCGGGGCAGCAAGGGAAACAACCAAAACACGTTCACGGGTAAGGAGAGCAACCTACCCAAATCTTTTATATCATAAGAAAAAGATGTCACTCAACCCTTCTACATTTCCTTATCTAGCACCTAAACTCTTCTGTTTTGCATTGATACTATCCAAATCCTTTCTATGATGTCTGATATAGACAACTTTTTTTTTTTGTTTCTTATATGTATCATGAGGATTGAGGTGTTAGAAATATAAACAAATAAGGATTGGGTGGCATGTATGTAAATCTCCAAAACCCCAAAATTAAATGAAATTTCATGAATAAGCTTCGAATAGAGGGGCAACAC
>JXCR01144629.1:361041-380034 GCA_002079205.1 Phalaenopsis hybrid cultivar | reverse complement strand
TCTTCTCATGATTCATAAATTCAAACCAAAGTATAGTTGTCTAATCAATTAAGACATTGATGTTTAACATTTCCAAGAGGAGCCTTACTTATCAAATTCAAACCTGGGGGTAACTATCAATTCCACAATGACTCCAAAGATTCACACAGTAAACCATGTATAAATGTATAAATACATAGGTACGTTATAGCAAATGCGCGGATGCCCCACCAAAGCAAGGTATGACNTGCTTCATATTTTTTCAGAATATCATTAATCTACTTAAGTTTGTTTTTCTCATTAATTTGAGACCACCATTTTATCAAAAAATGTCATTGCAAATATAACAGATTAAATTGATCTTTACTANAAGATATCACATTCAAAAAATAAACTAAAAATAATAAATAATTGTAATCCGTCATTATTAGCGGAGAAAAAATAAGCAAAAGTGAATAATGGTTCCTACCAAAAATATAACTTTTCAACTCCTTTATTTAAGTTGTCATTATGACTGTACCTCCTTCTATAGCAATTATTGTGGGCAGGACCACACACTAGCTCTAGTCGGCAGACTCGAGCTATTTTGTTGTTATGTTCCTCCATCATTGGATTTTTGTATTTGATCTATTGGGCTATGGGCAACAATCTAGGCAAGCTCATCATTGGCTCACTCTTCCGAATCACTNAAGATATCACATTCAAAAAATAAACTAAAAATAATAAATAATTGTAATCCGTCATTATTAGCGGAGAAAAAAGAAGCAAAAGTGAATAATGGTTCCTACCAAAAATATAACTTTTCAACTTCTTTATTTAAGTTGTCATTATGACTGTACCTCCTACTATAGCAATTATTGTGGGCAGGACCACACACTAGCTCTAGTCGGCAGACTCGAGCTATTTTGTTGTTATGTTCCTCCATCATTGGATTTTGGTATTTGATCTATTGGGCTATGGGCAACAATCTAGGCAAGCTCATCATTAGCTCACTCTTCCGAATCACCCATAGATTCATCATCTTCTTCCTTCTGAATTAACGGTGTTTGGAAGATTTTCATAAACTAACTATCATAGCTTTTAATAATTCAACTATTGATTTGATCTATAGAGTAATGGATATTTCCTCTTGAATCTTTCAAAAATATCAAAGAAATAGTTTCCCACAGTATTAGAGATAAGACTATTAGTTGCTTCATATTTTTTCAGAATATCATTAATCTACTTAAGTTTGTTTTTCTCATTAATTTGAGACCACCATTTTATCAAAAAATGTCATTGCAAATATAACAGATTAAATTGATCTTTACTAAACAATTTTTCAGGAAATAAATTCAAGGAATTTAACAATCAATAAATAAATGAGTTTAAGTCTGTCTCACAACAAGATCTTCATTTTTTACCTTTTTTTTAATTTTAGGTATATTTCAACCCAATATTTATACTTATATTTTATTTTATTCTAACTCAGCTCCAAAATAATTCCACCATCGATAGAATCAGACTGAAATGTCTTTATTTAAAAGTTTTTTTATTTAAAATGAACATTCAAGAGTGTTTTGATTTAGAGTTTATTATATAAAATATTTTCATCATAGCATTTACATAATTTCAGTAATTAACTGAAATTCCATGTTTTAGATTAAATGATAAGAAAATTGTCCTATCTTGATATAGATTAAATCTCCAATCACGATGATGAATAATATTTTGCATATCACATTTTTTATACAAAATATTTTGATTAGCTCCATTAAAGTTATGTTGGATATCAATAATTTTAGTTGAATTAAAACTTTTTCGCATATATTTATAGTGATGTGAGATTCATTAGAAAAAAGTATTCTCCCCAAATATCTTTCAGCCAGAAAAGACATAGTTTTGATGTGATTTTCTAGATTTTATTCTAGAATCATTTGTCAAAAATTTTTAATAATATATGAGGATTCAACAGTAATAGAAGTTAATACCNATATCAATAATTTTAGTTGAATTAAAACTTTTTCGCATATATTTATAGTGATGTGAGATTCATTAGAAAAAATTATTCTCCCCAAATATCTTTCAGCCAGAAAAGACATAGTTTTGATGTGATTTTCTAGATTAATTTCTAGAATCATTTGTCAAAAATTTTTAATAATATATGAGGATTCAGCAGTAATAGAAGTTAATACTTCTTTCATTGTTTTGGACTCTTTAGAAGCAATAGAAGAAGGTTCTCCAGCTTCTTTTTGGAGTGGACTGTCATAAAAGTATTCTCTTAGATTAATTTGACCTTTAGAATGACAACTTTTTCCTATGATACCTCAGCCTCTCCTCCCACCTCCTGTAAATATCATCTTTACATATTGTTGCATTTGTTATTTTGTATTTTATTTGCATTCTATTATTGCGAGCATAAATTAACTTCTAAGTAATTTTTCAAAATATTTAAAAGGTATTATCCATTTTTAAATACAATTCATGTTTGCCCCACTATCAACTAGTGCAGTCGTTAGATTGTCAATCATAATTTTTTTGTTTATAATTAACTTAATTAATTATATACCATTTTTGAATTATTATTTTTTAAAACGATTATAAAAAGAAATTTGACTCTAAATTTTCCTCTTGAATATTTTGTTAGGAGGAAAGACTTGATCGCATGCTAAACAAAAAGCATTTCTTTAGGAGGATAGACTTGATCGTGTGCTCCCTTCTTATGGGGGGGGTGAGAAGGTCGAGGTATCACAGAAAAAAATTATCCTCCTAAAGATCAAATTGACATAAGAAAATACCTTTATGGTGCTGCACCCAAACAAGAAGTCAGATAACATTCTTCTATTGCTCTTAAAGTGCCCAAAAAAATGAAAATAAAAATATTAGCTTCTACTACTGTTGAATTTTCATATATTCTTAAAAGCTTCAACAAAATATTTCAGAAATTAATCCAGACGATAGCTACATCAAGCTTACGTCCTTTTTAGCAGAAATATATTTGGAAAGAATGACTTTCCCTAATAAATCTCACCTCACTGGAGAGGTCTATGAAAAAATTTTTATATAACTAAAATGTGTTGATATCTACCATAGCTTCGATCAACTAATCAAAATATTTTGTATAATAAATGTGTTATACAAAAAATTATTCATCATCATGATTGGAGACAATCTCTATCAAGATGGAACAATTTTTTTTATCATCTAATCTACAACACAAAATTTCAGTTAATTGCTGAAATTATGTAAATATTATGATAAAATCCTTTTATATAGTAAACTCCAAATCAAAACACACTTAGATGTTCATTTTAAATAAAGATATTTCAGTCTAGTTCAACCAATTATAAAATTCTACCTAATAAAATAAAATGTATGTATGAATATTGGGTTGAATTATACCTAAAATTAAAAAATATAACAAATAAAGATCTTGCTGGAAGAGAGACTTTAACTCACTTCATTATTGATTATCAAATCCCTTAGATCAGGTCCTGAAGAATTTATCCCAGTAAAGATCAATTTAATATGTTATGTCTGCAAAGACAATTTTTAATAAAATTATAACCTCAAATTAATGATTNTTTTTTATCATCTAATCTACAACACAAAATTTCAGTTAATTGCTGAAATTATGTAAATATTATGATAAAATCATTTTATATAGTAAACTCCAAATCAAAACACAATTAGATGTTCATTTTAAATAAAGATATTTCAGTCTAGTTCAACCAATTATAGAATTCTACCTAATAAAATAAAATGTATGTATGAATATTGGGTTGAATTATACCTAAAATTAAAAAATATAACAAATAAAGATCTTGCTGGAAGAGAGACTTTAACTCACTTCATTATTGATTATCAAATCCCTTAGATCAGGTCCTGAAGAATTTATCCCAGAAAAGATCAATTTAATATGTTATGTCTGCAAAGACGATTTTTAATAAAATTATAACCTCAAATTAATGAGANGCTATCATGAATTCTTTGTAACGCAACAATCAATTTCAAATAGTATAATAAATCAGATAGCATTTTTTATAATCGTTATCCTTAAATCTCCATTAAATTTACACATTGCATATTACTACTGAAGCACTTAACAATTTAACTACCCAACTCTAAAATTTTCAAATACCTTATTTTATGCTAAAGACAAGAAAGAACTGTAATTTAATACATCGCTATTCAGTTTTATGGTACAAGCATATAAATGCCTCTATATATATATATATATAGGGAAAAAAAAGGAAGAATTAAAAAAATACCATAAAGAAAATATCCTCAATAATTAAGAAATATAACTAAAATAACTAGTGCAAAGCCATAATATAAACAGCGAGTGCACGTAATGATTTATATAGGGTAACACTCCCCCACAAACCTTTTGTGGCAAGAAATGAACTAGCAAAGGTTTTGTTGCTCGAATGTTTCATTGCACAATAGTTTTTCATGTCCAGAGGTTATGAGTGGCATGATAGGAATGAAATCGATCTATGAAAGATAAAGTAAACTGAATGGACGTAAAGAATCGGGTACAATACGCTAGAGGAGACACGAAAAGATCTTTAAATGGAGATATTGATAGAAAACATTGATGGAGGTATCAATAAAGAGCATCAATGAAGATTATTGATAGAGAGCATCATTGAAAAAGAAGCATATATAGTAAGGACAAAAGCCGCTAAAACATCCACTTTTGGAAATAGATAAATTATATAAGCCAATGAATCTTGCATAAAGATTGAAGACAATCGCTTCAATGGTCAACAATGAAGTGTGCCAAATGGTCGAAAGTGAGCCCTTGAAAACCCTATTTCGCCGTTACAAGGTGATCTTCGTGAAGATAAATAGCGGTATTTGGTGTAAATAATGAATTCATGTGCGAAAAGAATGACATGGAAGGTTTTAGCTTCCTTGAGTGCAATAGATATGATCAAAGGAAGTTGCTCTGGGCAGCATGATGCAAGCAAATGGAGTCGGCATAAAATATCACGTTCGAGAAGGAGATTGGGATTTTACTGAGGGAGAAACCAATAAAGCACAAAGAATTCATAGTTAAAAAGAAGTGCAACCAATAAAGCACAAAGAATTCATGGTTAAAAAGAAGTGCAGAAGCAAAAAATGGAGATTTTAACTTCGAACAAGAGTGTACTATCACGAGGATAGATAGATTGTATTATTTCTCCTTTTTCATTTAACTAAATTTTGTTTTGTATTGCTAAATTTAATTTTTTAGTGTATTCTTCAATGAATCAAATAACAAAAAAAAAAGTATGTTTTCTCTGATTATTGCTATTGTTTAGATGATCAAAAAATAATTTAGATATAATTTTTCTTTCATCTTCTGTGGTAATCTTGTGATACCACTCTCTGAACTGTTTATACTTTAATTTTTTTAAATCCCTAGTTATGATTTCTTTAATTTTACTTCTTATTTCGTAATAATTCATATGAAACTAAAATTTATTTCAGAAAAAGTGGGAGTATAATTTTTTCTTACTAGATATAATATTTGATTTATGTTCATTTGAACAGTATTGATATTTTTTATAAGACTTTCTACTGAATTTTCTTCTATTGAAGAATTAATAGTGAAAGGCAAACTAATTTTGGAAGAGTTATACATCTTCTAAGATTAAATCTAACTTCAGCATCTCCTTTAGAAGTTTGAATTATCTGTTCAATATCCTGATTAACTATAGACCTTCGAGAGACTGTCGCGGTTAGTGATCGTTGTTCTGGGAATGAAATCTCATTTCATCTAATATTTCTATTTGTAGCAATATTTGATGCTAACAAAATACTTTCGATTATTGTTGTTTTTTTATTGGTAGAACATTTTTTTAAAAATTTTAGGACATAAGATGTTCATTACTTTAAAATGAACTTTATAAGCCAAAGTTATTGTCTTTGATCCAGTTAAAAATTCCTACCCGTGTAACTGAATATTAAGCTTAATTGTTTCAAATAGTTTGTCTGTTAAAGAAAGATTGAAATTTAGAATAAGTATTAAAATAAATTGATCCATGACATAGACTACTTTCAATAACTCATATAAAGAATTGTGCTCAATTTAGGCATCTGTCGTCTCTTAGACAGGCAAGAATAGATGCATTTAACCATTTAAGTATTAAAGATTTAAATGTTATTTGGATTAAACAAATATGAATATAATAATATTCTTGTACACATTTCTGCAAATATTCGTGATTTATAAGTTTAATTTTTTTTTCTTTTTCATCTATGAAAATGGATTGTTCAACTGTTTTAATTGAATTTTTACCTTTAAAATAAAATTACCTATTTTATATATCAAAATTTTATCAAATTTGGGAATTGTTCAATTGTTTGAATCCTTCGTTAGGAGGTTATTCTAATATTTCAATATTTTTTACATGTTGCGTCCTCATTGAGAGCGTTCTATTTAAAACGGAATTTAAACTTGAACAACTATAATTATTACTTGAACTAGATGTCACGCATGTAGCATAAGAAACTTTAATAGATAGATTAGCATAATGATTTGAGTAGATCCAGTTCAAAGTTATATTGTAAAATAATATTATCAATCAAATAGTATGAGAATATTTTAAAATTAAACACATTGTAATACAAGGACTTACGATCCATAAACTTAGAGAGGGATTTTTGGTTATACAGCTATTAAACTTCAAAACATAACTTATATTTCTGAATATTATTTAGTTATCTTAAAACATAACAACTTAAAAAGAATTATAGATTATTTCTCATAATAACGAGTCAATGATTTATAAGATCTATAACGGGTGTAACCTGATTTTGTTTTTACTAGAAACAACATAATCACATCTACTAAGAGTATTATATTATTCATGTATAAGAGTTTCTTACTCTACTTTAGCATAAGGCTATCATAACTCTGATACCAACAATGCCCAGGTAAAGAAGAACAAAACCAAATAACAGTAAAAATAAATTTTATGCTTATAATAAAAACTTACACTACTCGAAGATTTATAGACGTTAGAAGGCTTTTTCTAACACTCAATTTTTTTCTTCTAAAACTTGCACACACTACTTACAACAATAGTACTTTATTTATAACTGAGGACGAAACTAAAAAAAATAATACAACATAAAGTGATACTAAAAAGATATCACATCCGAAAAGTAAACTAAAAATAGTAAATAACTATAATCTGTTATTATTAGCGGAGAAAAAAGAAGCAAAAGTGAATAATGGTTCCTACCAAAAATATAGTTTTTAAACTCTTTTATTTAACTTATCATTGTGACTGTACCTCCTACTGTAGCAATTATTGTGTGCAGGACCCACACAGTAGCTCTAGTCGGCAGACTCGAGCTATTTTATTGTTATGTTCCTCCATCATTGGATTTTGGTATTTGATCTCTTGGGCTATGGGCAATAATCTGGGCAAGCTCATCATTGGCTCACTCTTCTGAATCACCCATGGATTCATCATCTTCTTCCTTCTGAATTAACGGTGTTTGGAAGATTTTCATAAACTATCTATCATAGCTTTTAATAATTCTCCTATTGATTTGATCTATAGAGTAATGGATATTTCCTCTTGAATCTTTCAAAGATATCAAAGAAATAGGTTCCCACAGTATTAGAGATAGGAATATTAGTTGCTTCATATTTTTGCAGAATATCATTGATCTACTTAAGTTTGTTTTTCTCATTAATTTGAGACCACCATTTTATCAAAAACTGTCATTGTAAATATAACAGATTAAATTGATCTTTACTAAACAATTTTTCAAGAACCAAATCCAAGGAATTTAACAATCAATAAAGAAATAAGTTAAAGTTTGTCTCACAACAAGATCTTCATTTTTTACATTTTTTTTTAATTTTGGGTATATTTCAACCCAATATTTATACTTGCATTTTATTTTATTAGGTAGAATATCTAACTCAGCTCCAAAATAATTTCATCATCGATAGAATCAGACTGAAATATCTCTATTCAAAAGTTATTTTTTAAAATGTACATCCAAGAGTGTTTTGATTTAGAGTTTATTACATAAAATATTTTTATCATAGCATTTACATAATTTCAGTAATTAACTGAAATTTCATGTTTTAGATTAGATGATAAGAAAATTGTCCTTTCTTGATAGAGATTAAATCTCCAATCACGATGATGAATAATATTTTGTATATCACATTTTTTATACAAAATATTTTGGTTAGCTTCATTAAAGCTATGTTGGATATCAACACTTTTTAGTTGAATTAAAACTTTTTAGCATACCTCTATAGTGATGTGAGATTCATTAGAAAAAACTATTCTCCCCAAATATCATTCTGCTAGAAAAGACATAGCTTTGATGTGATTATCTTCTAGATTAATTTCTAGAATCATTTGTTGAAATTTTATAATAATATATGAGGATTCAGCAGTAATAGAAGTTAATACTTTTTTCATTGTTTTGGATTCTTTAGAAGCAATAGAAGAAGGTTCTCCAGCTTCTTTTTGGAGTGGAATGCCATAAAAGTTTTCTCTTAGATTAATTTGACCTTTAGAATGGCAATTTTTTCCAATGATACCTAAGCCTCTCCTCCCACCTCCCGTAAATATCATCTTTACATATTGTTGCATTTGTTTTTGTATTTTATTTGCATTCTATTATTGCTAGCATAAATTAACTTCTAAGTAATTTTTAAAAATATTTAAAAGGTATTATCCATTTTTAAATACAATTCATGTCTCCCCACTATCAACTTGTGCAGTTGTTAGATTGTCAATCATAAATTTTTTGTTTATAATTAACTTCATTAATTATATACCATTTTTGAATTATTATTTTTTACAACGATTGCAAAAAGAAATTTGACTCTAAATTTTCCTCTTGAATATTTTGTTAGGAGGATAGACTTGATCGCATGCTAAACAAAAAACATTTCTTTAGGAGGATAAACTTGATCGTGTGCTCCCTTTTATGGGGGGGTGGGGAGGTCGAGGTATCACAGAAAAAAATTATCCTCCTAAAGATCAAATTGACAGTTGTTAGATTGTCAAGCACATTTAATTCAGAAAGATGATGATGATGAATTCATGGGAGATTCAGAAGACTGGATCGATGATGAGCTTGCCCAGATTATTGCTCATAGCCCCAAAGATCAAATGTCAAAAATCCAATAATTGAGTAACATAGCAACAAGTCAGCTGGAGATTGCCGAAAAAAGCTAGTGTGCGGGTCATGCCCATAATAACTACAGCAGAAAGCGCAGCCACAGTGGCAACTTTAATAAATGAGAGTTGAAAATTTATGTTTGTGGTAGGGATCACTCTCCACTTTTGCTCATTTTTTATCCTCTAATAATGGTTGATTATTATTATTTACTAATTCTAATTTACTCTCTGAATGTGATATTCTTTTAGCATCCACTATATGTTGTATTATATTTTTTAAGTTTCACCTTTAGCTATAAATAAAATGCTCTTGTTGTAAGTAGTGTGTACCAGTTTTAAATAAAGGAGTTTGAGTATCTATAAATTTTTTAGTCATGTAAGTTTTTATTTATAATAAAATTTATTTTTTACTATTCTTTAGTTTTGTTTTTCTTTGTCTGGGCGTTGTTCGTATCAGAGTCATGTTAGTCTTAAGCTAAAGTAGAGTAAGAAACGCTTATACATGAATAAATATAATACTTTGAGTGGAGATGGTTATGTTGTTTCTGATAAAAACAAAGTCGGGTTAGATCTGTGATAGATCTTATTAATCCTTGATTGGTTATTAATGAGAATATTCTATAACTCTTTTTAAACTATTATGTTTTAAGATAAACAAACAACATTCAGAAATATAAGGTATGTTTTGAAATTTAATAGTTATATGACTGTAAGTCCCCCTCCGAGTTTATGTGTCGTAAGTCCATATATTACAGTGTGTTTAATTTCAACATGTTTTCATACGATCTGCTCATTTTACAATATAATCTTAAACTATATCTACTCAAATTATTATATTAATCTATCTATGAAAGTCTCTTATATTACATGCATGACATCTAGTTCTAGCGATAATCATAGTTCTTCAAATTTAAATTCTATTTTAAATAGAACACGTTCTCAATGAGAACACGACATATAAAAAATGTTGAAATATCAGAATACTCTGTTAATAAAGAGAATTTAAGCAATTGGACAATTCACAAAACTGATAGAACTTTGATATATAAAATAAATACCTTTAAATTAAAAAGTAAAAAATTCAATTAAAATAGTTAAACTATCTATTTCCATAGATGAAAATGAAAAAAAAAATTGATCTTATAAATCATGAAGATTTGCAGAAATATATGTAAGAATATAAATATATTTATATTTTTTTAATCCAAATAGCATTTAATCTTTTAACACTTAAAGAGTGTATGTCTAAGAATTGACAGATGTCTAAATTGCAATCCTTTATAGGAGTTATTGAAACTAATTTATATCATGGACCAATTTATTTTAATATGTTTTCAAATTTCAGTCTTTCTTTAATAGACATAAACTTGTTTGAAGCAATTAAGCTTCATATTTGGTTACACAGGTGTGAATTTTTACCTGGATCAGAGACAGTAGCTCTATTTTATAAATTTTTTTTCTAAGGTAATGAACATCTTATGTGCTAGAGTTAAAAAAAATGTTCAACCAATAGAAAAAACAACAATAATCGAAACTACTTTGTATGATCAAATATTGCTACAAATAGAATGATTAGATGGAATGAAATTTCATTCCCAGAATAATGGTAATTAACTAAAGCAATCCCTCCAATGCCAATAATTAATCAAGATATTGACCGGATGATTCAAGCATATGTCAAAGTTAGATTTAATCTCAGAATATCATAATTCTTCCAAAGATTAGTTTACCTCCACTATTAATTCTTCAAAAAAAAAAAAATCGGTGGAAAGTCCAATATAAAATATAAATACTCAAATGAATAGTAATCAATTATTACATCTAGTAAGAGAAAATTGTTCTTCTACTCCTAAAATGAATTTTTGCTTCAAATAAATTATTATGAAAAAGGAAGTAAAAGTAGAGAAATCCTAATTAGGGATTTCAAAAAATTAAAATATAAATTATTCAGAGAGTGGCACCACAAGGTTACCATAGAAGATGAAAGAAAAATTATTTTTGAAATATTTTTTTGATGACCTAAACAGCAAAAATAATCAGGGAAAACCTGTTATTTCTTTTGTTTTTTGGTTCATTAAATGATACACTAAAAAATTAAATTTAGCAATGCTAAACAGAAATTGGTTAAATGAAAAAGGAGAAATAATACAATCCTCCTAATATTATAAATTTAATTAATCCTAAGTTATCTGCATTCGATAAATTAAGCATTGAAGTTAATTCATTCAAATAATTTAACACTATAATCAAATAATTAAATTATGCAAATAGAACTTTACAAATCATATTTTAACATTTAACCCAGAAAAGTAAAAAATTAAATACAAAACCCAAGAGTTCTAACAAATCCCTCGCCATAATTAAAAGACATCAGACTATACAGGCTCATCCTAAATTTCAATTTGATTTAACGCCAAATATGAAAGATTTTGAGGAATTAATCTCAAAATTAAAAGAGAATAAATTATCAATAATTGAAGAAATAAATTCTGAACAGTATCTATTGAAGAATTATTTGATAAAGATTTAGATAATCTTCAAAATGAATTAAAGAATTTAGAGTTGCATCCTTTAGAAATAAATAAAATAAAATATAGAAGAAGGTCATTAGATTAGCACTATTATGCGAGGCCACACCTCAAGATATCTTATCTGAAAAAAAATAATGAAAGGTATCAACATTTATGTGATGCCACTCAAGCTATGAATGGAACCTAGATGGGCAAACTGAAACACAAATACAAAACTCTTCATCAAATGATGATATACGTCACTATGGCTCAATTATGGAGAAATTCAACTCCTTAATAGCAAAAATGATTACAAGCGGATTTATAGGTATTCTTAAAGGATGGTGGGACAATTGTCTCACAGTTGAACAAAAATGAGACTTGTTAAGCGAAACAAGACTTGAAGATGTTAATCTTTCAAATACGGAAGCAGCATATAATCTCATTATCATTATACTACAACATTCCATTGAAAATGTTTTAGACAATGATGAGAAAATAAAATCATTATTGCAAAAATTGAGATATCCAACTTTGACATATTTTAGATGGTATAAAGATGTATTCATCAGTCAAGTATGCAACTTGGTGATGTTGGTCATCCCCATCAGAGGCAATTATTTATTGAAGGACTTCCTAATCTCTTTGCAGAAAGAGCCAAGAGAAGCCTTAAAGATGTTTCTGGCATAGTTCCATATGAATCCTTAACTTATGGAAAAATTAAAAATTGTTGCATTACAAAAGGATTGGATATTTGTTCCGAAATTAAACTGAATCACTAGCTTAAAAGAGAAAGAACTCTCAAAAAAGAACAACTTGGACAATTTTGTTAGTTTTGTTAGATATATCTTCTTCAAATAAAAAAAGAAAAAATTTAATAAAGAAATTCGGGACAAAAAAATTACTGAAAGAAAAAATACAAAGAGGAAGAATCCTCTCATTCAAAGTATAAAATCTTCTAAATCAAAAAGAAAAATATCATAAATTAAATGATATAAATGTGGCAAAATTAGTCATTATGCACATAAATGCATAACCCAGAAAAAACTAAATGAATTAGAAATAGACGAGTCAAGACAAACACTTGTGAAAATTATGTCAACAGATAGTGAGTCTTCTCAAACCAAAGAAGAATATTCTCTGTCCACTTCAGCTTCATCTGATGATGAAAATTGTTGTTCCAAATGTAAACAAAAAGATTCTTATAAATATATAATTGNGAAATTAAACTGAATCACTAGCTTAAAAGAGAAAGAACTTTCAAAAAAGAACAACTTGGACAATTTTGTTAGCTTTGTTAGATATATCTTCTTCAAATAAAAAAAGAAAAAATTTAATAAAGAAATTCGGAAAAAAAAAGTTTTGAAAGAAAAAATACAAAGAGAAAGAACCCCCTCATTCAAAGTATAAATNGTTAGCTTTGTTAGATATATCTTCTTCAAATAAAAAAAGAAAAAATTTAATAAAGAAATTCGGAAAAAAAAAATTTTGAAAGAAAAAATACAAAGAGAAAGAACCCCCTCATTCAAAGTATAAAGACTTCTAAATCAAAAAGAAAAATCTCATGAATTAAATGATATAAATGTGGCAAAATTAGTCATTATGCACATAAATGCATAACCCAAAAAAAACTAAATGAATTAAAAATAGACGAGTCAAGACAAACACTTGTGAAAATTATGTCAAGAGATAGTGAGTCTTCTCAAACAAAAGAAGAATATTCTCTATCCACTTCAGNTGGCAAAATTAGTCATTATGCACATAAATGCATAACCCAAAAAAAACTAAATGAATTAAAAATAGACGAGTCTAGACAAACACTTGTGAAAATTATGTCAACAGATAGTGAGTCTTCTCAAACAAAAGAAGAATATTCTCTATCCACTTCAACTTCATCTGATGATGAAAATTGTTGTTCCAAATGTAAATAAAAAGATTCTTATAAATATATAATTTAAATGTCAGGATTATTTATCCTAACAGATGATCAAAAAGATCAAATTATTAAAGTTCTAGCTCAGGTTTTTTATCCTAAAACAAGAGATAAATTATTAATTTCTTAAAATATAATAAGAAAAATGTTGAGCTTGAAATACAAAAATCAACATCTTATTTAATGAAAGGAGAATTTGATCGTAACTAAAAAGAGAATCAGTAGAATGAAAGCTAATCAAACTTATTTCAATCAGAGATTGAGAATAATCTTAATTTAGAAAAAAAAATTTATAGACATACTTTTTGCAATCATTGCAAAAAGCAATAATTCAAAAATGATATATATCCATTAAGTTAATTCTAAACAAAAGAATTTATAATTGACAATCTAACTGCAATAGTTGATAATGGTGCAGACATGAATTGTATTCAAGAAGAAAAAATATTATTTAATATTTTGAGAAATGTACTAAGAAGTTAACTTCTGCTGGTGGTAATAGAATGCAAATAAAATACAAAATAACAAATGCTGCAATATGTAAAGATGATATTTGCATACTGATTCCATTTTTCTTGTTAAAAATCTTACCCAACATATTGATTTGGGTACTCCATTTCTAATAAAAATCATGTCTATAACAAAAATAGATGAAAAAGGTATAGATTGTATTTTTTATAATAAACNTTCCATCTTTCTTGTTAAAAATCTTACCCAACATATTGATTTGGGTACTCCATTTCTAATAAAAATCATGTCAATAACAAAAATAGATGAAAAAGGTATAGATTGTATTTTTTATAATAAAACAATTTCATTTCAATCTATTTTAGATCCCAAAGAGATTATATTAAACGAAATGAATAAAATTAAAACTAAAAGTATTCAAATAAATTATTTAAAAAATAATAATAAAATCTATTACAAACAAACGACAAAAACCTAAGGTTCAACAAAAAATCAAAAATTTAATTACACACTTTCAAATACGACATGCGGAGATAATCTCATATCATTTTGGAATAGAAAAATTCATTATGTATCATTACCATATGAAGATAATTTTGATGAAAAAAATATTCTGACAAAGGCTAAACCTTGTCAAATGAATAAAAAATATTTGCAATTATATAAATTAGAGATAAACAATCTCATGAATAAAAATTTAATTCGTGACTCTTAGTCTCCTTGAAGTTGCACTGCATTCTATGCACAAATGCTACAGAAAATGAACGAGGAAAACCTATTAGTTATAAACTATAAACCATTAAACAAATTTTTAAAATGGATTAGNGAAATGTCAGGATTATTTATCCTAACAGATGATCAAAAAGATCAAATTATTAAAGTTCTAGCTCAGGTTTTTGATCCTAAAACAAGAGATAAATTATTAATTTCTTAAAATATAATAAGAAAAATGTTGAGCTTGAAATACAAAAATCAACATCCTATTATATGAAAGGAGAATTTGATCGTATCATTTATCATCGGAAACAATTGTTTCAGATCTTAAAGTTGAAATTAATCAACTAAAAAGAGAATCAGTAGAATGAAAGCTAATCAAACTTATTTCAATCAGAGATTACTTAATTTTGAGAATAATCTTAATTTAGATAAAAAAAATTTAGAGACATACTTTTTGCAATCATTGCAAAAAGCAATAATGCAAAAATGATATATATCCATTAAGCTAATTCTAAACAAAAGAATTTATAATTGACAATCTAACTGCAATAGTTGATAATGGTGCAGATATGAATTGTATTCAAGAAGAAAAAATATCTTTTAATATTTTGAGAAATGTACTAAGAAGTTAACTTCTGCTGGTGGTAATAGAATGCAAATAAAATACAAAATAACAAATGCTGCAATATGTAAAGATGATATTTGCATACTGATTCCATTTTTCTTGTTAAAAATCTTACCCAACATATTGATTTGGGTACTCCATTTCTAATAAAAATCATGTCTATAACAAAAATAGATGAAAAAGTTATAGATTGTATATTTTATAATAAACCAATTTCATTTCAATTTACTTTAGATCCCAAAGAGATTATATTAAACGAATGAATAAAATTAAAAATAAAAGTATTCAAATAAATTATTTAAAAAATAATAATAAAATCTATTGCAAACAAACTACAAAAACCTAAGGTTCAACAAAAAAACAAAGATTTAATTACAGACTTTCAAATACGACATGCGGAGATAATCTCATATCATTTTGGAATAGAAAAATTCATTGTCTATCATTACCATATGAAGATAATTTGGATGAAAAAAAATATTCTGACAAAGGCTAAACCTTGTCAAATGAATAAAAAATATTTGCAATTATATAAATTAGAGATAAACAATCTCATGAATAAAAATTTAATTCGTGACACTTAGTCTCCTTGAAGTTGCACGGCATTCTATGCCACAAATGCTACAGAAAAAGAACGAGGAAGACCTACTAGTTATAAACTATAAACCATTAAACAAAGTTTTAAAATGGATTAAATATTCAATCCCTAATAAAATGGATTTACTTAATAAATTGGCTAAATCCAATTTTTTTTTCTAAATTTGATTTAAAGTCAGGATACTAGAAAATACAAATTAAAAATATCAATCGTTATAAAACGGTCTTTACTACATCGTTCGAACAATACGAATTAAATGTAAAGTCATTTGAACTTAAAAATGACCCATCAGAAATTCAAAATATCATGAATGATATTTTCAATCAATATTTAAACAATATTCTAGTTTAGATAGATGATGTCTTAACCTTTTCTCAAAACATTGATGAATATTTTAAGCATATGAATATGTTTAAATATCTAATATATATAAATAGCTTAGTTGTTTCAGCAACTAAAATGAAATTATTCCAATTAAATGCTTCTATTATTCCTATAAATAGAAGTATAGAATTTATGAACAAATTTCCTGATATAATTCAAGATAAAAAACAATTGCAAAGATTTTTAGGTATGTTAAACTATATTGCAGACATTTATCAAAATCTCGCTATTGATGCAGCACATTTATTTAATCATTTGAAGAAAAACACTCTTATTTGGATAGATGTCCACAATAATGTTATTCGTCTTATTAAACGACAAGCTAAAAATTTTTCTTATCTTAATCTAGCAAATCCTATTAGTTTTAAAATTGTTGAAACAAATGCTTCTAATATAGGATACAGAGGTATTCTAAAAAAACTTAATTCTTCTAAAGAAGAACTAGTTGGATTTACTTCGAGACAATGGAATGCCCAACAAATTAAATATTCTAAAATAAAAAAGGAGACGTTTNATGCCCAACAAACTAAATATTCTACAATAAAAAAGGAGATGTTATCAATATAAATAAGAGAAGAGTGACAATAAGAAAATGTACCAACAATAAATAATGCATAATCCTATTATAAATAGTTAGCACATGTGAAGATATGACAAAATTTCATTAGGTGTTACTCCCATCATCTTTATAATTTAATCATTCTCATTCTAATATTTCTAATATTATCGTACACATAATAAAATTTCCATTTCTCGCGCTTAAATTTTTATCTATTACTTTTTCGTTGTCAAACAGTCAGCTTCATATGATAAAATAAGGTAATTGGGTTTTATAAATCTCTATCTATAAAGTTCTGCTTGTTACATAGAATTTTTGAAGCACTTGTTCTTCATAATCAACAGGTTTTGACCCTATAAGTTATACTCACATTTATAGTATCAAAAATATAATACCTCAAAATCATTTTAAATATTAAATATTGGAAGAAAACTACTAAATCTCAATGGTTCGGGACCGTTCTTCCTCTCTATTGTAGAGATTTTTAAAAATAGGTGGATTGTTTCTTGCTCATATCCCGCAACTTTGTTTCTTTTGGCGGCGTACTAGTTGATCTATGTAAAGGCCATTAGTGGAGCTATAGTCGGTCATGGGGAATGTGCCTCCACTGGCTCGACCCACTATTATTATTATTAATTTATATACAATCTAATGCCAAATTCTCCGTTTCTCATCTCGCAAATAATATTGAAGATCGCATATGCCATTTGCCTGGCCCATTTGGGTAAGCATATTTTTTTCAGTACACAGGCACATACGCGCGCGTGCAAACACACAACGTTGTTACCCTAATAACACCTACTTTCCTCCTATATTATTCTTATTTAACTCTCACAAAAAAAACAAATCCGTAACCTCGCCAGTCATTTATGCTCTCGCGATGTAATCCACACAAACACAGTGCATCGCAAACAAAACATACAATCTTCAAAAATTTAAATTAAACATTATTCCATTAATTTGCAAATTCACCTAGCAACATTATATATTATTCAAGTTCTTCCATTAAAAAACGAATTAAGAGGTTGTCTTTTTCCATGAATTTTCCTTTTTTTACTGTTATTATTGTTTCCACATCTATATTGCATTGAAAAAGTTGCATAATTGATAAGGTTTGATACATGAAAATAATATTTATGAACATAATATTAAAATCTCTCCATTGATCATTGTATTTGTATTATAATTGTTCGAACTATTATTTTTTATTTAATTTATGATACATTATTTGTATATTTCTAATTTAATCTTGATAATTTTGTTTTTAAGAATTAAAAAATTTACTTACTATCCTAAACATATTCAAATCAAATCTAATGGACAAAACAATACAATAATAATAGATATTTGTAAAAGCATAATATTTGTAACTAACTCATATAATCGTAGATAATTTAAAGAAAATTTAGAAAACTAGTTAAAGCTTCAATCATGGTTGCTTATTTGGTTTGTATACTTTTTGAGTTACTTGATGAGAGTTGAATTTTTATTTTGCATGCTAACAGATAAATTGGCATGTTAATTTTATCTAAGGTTTTTTAATTATAATTGAATTAATTATCATTGTCGTTACTTAAAATTAAAGATGAACACTATATTGGGCATTAGAAATGAACTTTCTCAAATAAGAAATATCAACATATTATAAATGTCATGACTTTAGTAAAACTTTCAAGACAGAGTTCAGACATCGATAGATCAGGGATGGACAAATTTAATTGAAAATATTTGCTTTTTTTAAAAAAAAATAATATTGTTATTTCAAATATGATCAAGATATTTTTAAAATGTGGCATGTCAAGGAGGTAAGCTCAACAAAATTACAAATTTATATCATTATTAAGCTGAGTTATTCTACTCTGTGATGGATATACAAATTCAAGGCCTTAATAATACATTCAATGAGATAAAGATTGAATTGTTTTTATATGCAGCATGTTTGAATCCATGTGATGTATTTTCAAATTTTGATAATGGAAGTTTGAAATGTCTCGTCAAATTATATTTTTACAATTTCTCAAATATAGATATTATGGTATTAGATAATTGGCTTGAAATTTTTATTAGTAATATGAGATTCCATGATGCA
>JXCR01144629.1:228356-354832 GCA_002079205.1 Phalaenopsis hybrid cultivar | reverse complement strand
CATGTGCATTCAATTAAAGAATGAACTCTACCACAAATCGATGGGCAACGACACCGCGAATCAATAAATTATGATTATTAAAACGATGGTTTATAACATAGCAGTCGCAGGAACCAATTTCGACATCAAATTTGAAGACCTCGCCATCCTAGCTACCAAGGCATCAAGATCGCAATTTGAACGCAATTACATCCCACTGAGCTGTAAGCTTTTTACGATCTACTCTTCAGTGAGGAAAGCAATCTTGCTACTGAGGCCACCAAAACAAATCCAACCATTGTTCTTTTCACAACCAAGAACAAAGCCACGCAACACAATCAAAGAACCTCCAACAAGGCCTTGGTTCACAACAGGCAACAGATCTCTAACAAAGCTCCTAAACATAACTCATGTGTTTCTTGTCAAAAATGTTACAAGCAAGAACAGATTGTTTTTATCAGTTGGCATAGGGCAAATCTGCAACACAAACCCACCATTCCATCCTCACATACAGCTCTTAACACAAATGTTCAAACTCCTCCACAAGAATTGATCCTTGATGTCGGTGTTATCGCTCACAACACACCTCACATTGAAAATGTGCAACTTCCCACACCATACTAAGGCGCAGATAAAGTGAGAGTTGGAAATGGGCAAGTTACAAATACCTTCCACACCAATAAAGGTATTTACCTACTCCATACAATAAGCTTATGTTATAACGATTGTCAAATTATTTCTGCACCCAACCAATTTCATATACAAAATCCCAAAACCAAGAAAACTCTATTGACTGGTCCTGCTAGTCAAGGACTTTATTTTACTACATCATTACATCATACCACAATTCTCTCCAATACATGGCATGAAAGGCTCANGAAAACTACTAAATCTCAATGTTTCGGGACAGTTCTTCCTCTCTATTGTAGAGCTTTTTAAAAATAGGTGGACTGTTTCTTGCTCATATCCCGCAACTTTGTTTCTTTTGGCGGCGNGTCAGCTTCATATGATAAAATAAGGTAATTGGGTTTTATAAATCTCTATCTATAAAGTTCTGCTTGTTACATTGAATTTTTGAAGCACTTGTTCTTCGTAATCAACAAGTTTTGACCCTATAAGTTATACTCACATTTATAGTATCAAAACTATAATACCTCAAAATCATTTTAAATATTAAATATTGGAAGAAAACTACTAAATCTCAATGTTTCGGGACAGTTCTTCCTCTCTATTGTAGAGCTTTTTAAAAATAGGTGGATTGTTTCTTGCTCATATCCCGCAACTTTGTTTCTTTTGGCGGCAAACTAGTTGATCTATGTAAAGGCCATTAGTGGAGCTATAGTCGGGCCATTGGGGAATGTGCCTCAACTGGCTCAGGCCACTATTATTATTATTATTATTATTTTATATACAATCTAATGCCAAATTCTCCGTTTCTCATCTCGCAAATAATATTGAAGATCGCATATGCCATCTGTCTGGCCCATTTGGGTAAGCATATTTTTTTCATTACACAGACCCATACACGCGCGTGCACACACACAACGTTGTTACCCTGATAACACATACTTTCCACCTATATTATTCCTATTTAACTCTCACNATTTGGGTAAGCATATTTTTTTCATTACACAGACCCATACACGCGCGTGCACACACACAACGTTGTTACCCTAATAACACATACTTTCCACCTATATTATTCCTATTTAACTCTCACAAAAAAAAACAAATCTGTAACCTCGCCAGTCATTTATGCTCTCGCAATGAAATCCACACAAACACAGTGCATCGCAAATAAAACATACAATCTTCAAAAATTTAAATTAAACATTATCCAGGTTCTTCCATTAATTTGCAAATTCACCTAGCAACATTATATATTATTCAAGTTCTTCCATTAAAAAACGAATTAAGAGGTTGTCTTTTTTCATGAATTTTCATTTTTTACTGTTATTATTGTTTCCACATCTATATTGCATTGATAAAGTTATATAATTGATAAGGTTTGATATATGAAAATAATATTTATGAACATAATACTAAAATCTCTCCATTGATCATTGTATTTTTATTATAATTGTTCGATCTATTATTTTTTATTTAATTCATGATTCATTATTTGTAAATTTCTAATTTAATCTTGATAATTTTGTTTTTAAGAATTAAAAATTTTACTTACTATCCTAAACATATTCAAATCAAATCTAATGGATAAAACAATACAATAATAATAGATATTTGTAAAAGCATAATATTTGTAACTAATTCATATAATCGTTGATAATTTAAACAAAATTTAGAAAACTAGTTAAAGCTTCAATCATGGTTGCTTATTTGGTTTGTATACTTCAATTTTTGAGTTGCTTGATGAGAGCTGAATTTTTATTTTGCATGCTAACAAATAAATTGGAATGTTAATTTTATCTAAGGTTTTTTAATTATAATTGAATTAATTATCATTGTCANCAAAGCCACGCAACACAATCAAAGAACCTCCAACAAGGCCTTGGTTCACAACAGGCAACAGATCTCTAACAACGCTCCTAAACATAACTCATATGTTTTTTGTCAAAAATGTTACAAGCAAGGACATATTGTTGTTATCAGTTGGCATAGGGCAAATCTGCAACACAAACCTACCATTCCATCCTCACATACAGCTCTTAACACAAATGTTCAAACTCCTCCACAAGAATTGATCCTTGATGTCGGTGTTATCGCTCACAACACACCTCACATTGAAAATGTGCAACTTCCCACACCATACTAAGGCGCAGATAAAGTGAGAGTTGGAAATGGGCAAGTTACAAATACCTTCCAAACCAATAAAGGTATTTACCTACTCTNATTATATGTTGAAGAACTATGTAACGCTTCCCGCCTGTGAGACAACGGTACTAACGTATAATAACTAGCTCAAAGTGGATTATTTTATCTGGACTATGTTCCATAAATTTTCCCTTTCGAAAATTTCAAGTAAATAATTTTGGTGTCTCCACCTGTTACTTCTATTATCTGTGTATGTTGTTGAACTTTGGTGCAGCGTTGAGATAATAGATAATCACTCTACTGTCATGAATCTCTTGACACACAATGACTTTTTTTTATTTGTATGAAAAAACGTCTTCTAATTATTGAAATAAAAAAACTTCATCGCTTGTATTTAATAATTATTTTAGTATGATTGAATGCTTATAAATTTAACTAATTTTTTTATGCATTTTAAATTTTTAATGTTAAGATATTTCTATACCGCATTAAATTTTATAAGAAATGATTTTAAAATTTATAAAATATTTCTTATGTTTTATAAATCAACAATAATATTTTATATAAATATTAACAGGGTGCGTCCCTTGGCAATGGCAGAACAGAGCTTCGTATGGTGCCTCGAGCAGTTGGGTTTCTTCCTCTCGATTGAACGTGGCTTGTGATGCTTAGGTTTCCCTTCCTCTTATATAAAGTGCATAAGTTACATTTTGTTTAATTACCGTTTTAACCTTATGTCCTCTATACATATGTACTGAGTAATCGGAAGAGTTAATTGAGTGAGAACATTAATACTTATCTTTCTTCTAGAATGAAAATGCTTCCCCATTCTTGTTGTCTTTATTTCTATCATGAAGGTTAGTTTCAACATGATATCAGAGCATCAAATCAGTTGACTATATTGACCCTCCTGCTTCCTTTATTCTCCTTTTCCTAACCTCTTTATCTCTTCCCTCCGATCTTCTATATGCATTTCAAGTTTCTCAAGGCAGCGGTACATCATGAATTCATCATCAACAACCACTCTACAAATCATGCTATCAAGCGCCACCTTTCTCAACCGGATCAATGAAACAAGCATTCCCAACTCTCTTAATTCCTGATGAAACACATCATAACTATAGCAAATCAACCAATGCCATATGAAAATTGCCCTATCTGGAAGGTAAGACTTGATAAACTATTTGCAACAAATGGTTTTGAATATTTTTACATTACACCACTCCCATTCCTTCAAGATTTAGTCAAGATGAAGTTGACAACTAGGAAGACACTGTTGACTATACTCTGTGGCAACTTGTGCTTCGGAACCTTGCAGGCGCCATTCTTTCAACCATCTTCCCCACTATTACAGCTTATGTTCTTCATTTAAATCATACATCTGGAATTTGGCTTTTATTAGAGAAAAGATTTTAAGCCACAAATAGATCANTTTCGATCGTTATCAGAGCTATCCCATCCGGCCCAACTTCCACCTTTGATCCCCCTTTTCCCATCTCTATATCTCTCTCTTTATCGCCGTACCTCGCCGGAGATGATGAAAAGCTCGAGGATTTGAAGTTCTAAATAGGAGAAACAGTTGCGTGGAGGCGGTGATGTTGATGTAGCGGCAAGAGGCAGGAGAAAGCAGACGGTGGGTAAGGTTCAACTCCAGAAAAAGACAATACACATATCATATGCGCAGGCTGATCTACTCCCATTTGAACATTAATCTCATTAGAGTTAATTTTGATATATTTATTTTTTCATGTTGGAATATAATTTACTTAGTCCATTTTAACTTGCTCTTGGTTAATTTTTATATTTCATATTCATTATATTTAAATCATATTAATAACCTTGTTTACATAATTTTTGGATGAGCAAGTAAAGTAGTCTGAAAATTAGGCGGCAACTAATATATTATCAATAAATTATCATTTTACGTGAATCTCTAGGCAATTAACATAAATATCAAATTGTCTTTGAGTTATAAACATTCAAACTAAGATTACAAGATTATCTAAAATTTTGATTTCAACTAAATTATAATAATGTTGACAGTCTCAAAGAGACAGGCCAAACGATGCTGAAATTAATTCAGATCAAGTAAAATTAGGCTCAAATCAAGTTATTAAGCCACTCTTATAAAATTTTAGTGTATAACTAAAATGTCAAATGAATTTCAAACCTGATAAGCTTATAGTCAAATTTTATGTCTCGACAATACAAATCCAATGAGCCCAAAATCACTCAATTATAGCATTATTGAGGGACTCAAATATTCACAAAACAATGTCTAATTAAGGAAAACTCTCTGGCACGTCTGATGCAGTGGTTCAGATGCTTTTCTTATTTGAAGGAAAGCCTCTCCCAGACTACAAATAGAACCCTACTCCATTTAAAAAGAGGGACTTAAACCTTAAACCGAAGGAGGACCTGAACTCAGAGGAGGATCGAGACAAGCTAAATTCCAACATCGTTTCNTATCAGATTATCAGAATAATCTGCTTATCAACAGATTATTAATAATCAACAGCTGCGCCAAACAGACCCTAAGATTACAAGATTATCTAAAACTCTGATTTCAAATAAATTATAATAATGTTGACAGTCTCAAAGAAACAGGCCAAACGATGCTAAAATTAATTCAGATCAAGTAGAATTAGTCTCAAATCAAGTTATTAAGCCACTCTTATAAATTTTTAGTGTCTAACTAAAAGGTCAAATGAATTTCAAACCTAATAAGCTTATAGTCAAATCTTGTGTCTCGACAACACAATCCCAATGAACCCAGAATCACTCAATTATAGCATTATTGAGGGACTCAAATATCTACAAAATAACGTCTAATTAAGGAAAACTCTCTGGCAAGTCTGATGCAGTGGTTTAGATATTTTTCTTATTTGAAGAAAAGCCTCTCCCAAACTACAAATAGAACCCTACTCCATTTAAAAAGAGGGACTTAAACCTTAAACCGGAGGAGGACTTGAACTTAGAGGAGGATCGAGACAAGCTAAATTCCAAAATCGTTTTATGCACCAAAGATTAGAAGAATGCTCCAAGCTCCAACAACTGCTGACCAACGTTTATCAGTCGTTGTTGACTACTGTCGACCTCCCCTTACTCGTTACAACGAAGCCCCATGTAGGGTCAAGACGTACGTGACGAAGTAAAGAAGCACAATGCGGAGTAACAACCAACATTGTAGAGTAACAAAGCATCATTACAGAGCAATGATCGTCCATGCACGNAAAGAAGCACAATGCGGAGTAACAACCAACATTGTAGAGTAACAAAGCATCATTACAGAGCAATGATCGTCCTTTAGCACAATGCACAAAGACAGTATACCAAGGCCTTGATAAGTATGCACTAGCCGCAACTGCACCTGACCGATGTGTAATAATTCCTTCGACATACGAACATTATATGTTGAAGAACTATGTAACGCTTCCCGCCTGTGAGACAACGGTACTAACGTATAATAACTAGCTCATAGTGGATTATTTTATCTGGACTAGGTTCCATAAATTTTCCCTTTCAAAATTTTCAAGTAAATAATTTTGGTGTCTCCACCTGTTACTTCTATTATTTGTGTATGTTGTTGAACTTTGGTGCAACGTTGAGATAATAGATAATCACTCTACTGTCATGAATCTCTTGACACACAATGACTTTTTTTATTTGTATGAAAAAACGTCTTCTAATTATTGAAATAAAAAAACTTCTTCGCTTGTATTTAATAATTATTTTAGTATGATTGAATGCTTATAAATTTAACTAATTTTTTTATGTATTTTAATGTTGAGATATTTCTATACCGCATTAAATTTTATAAGAAATGATTTTAAAATTTATAAAATATTTCTTATGTTTTATAAATCAACAATAATATTTTATATAAATATTAACAGGTTGCGTCCCTCGGCAACGGCAGAACAGAGCTTCGTAGGGGGTGCCCCGAGCAGTTGGGTTTCTTCCTCTCGATTGAACGTGGCTTGTGATGCTTAGGTTTCCCTTCCTCTTATATAAAGTGCATAATTTACATTATGTTTAATCACCGTTTTAATCTTATGTCCCTGTACACATGTACTGAGTAATCGGAAGAGTTAATTGAGTGAGAACATCAACACTTATCTTTCTTCTAGAATGAAAATGAAAATGCATCCCCATTCTTGTTGTCTTTATTTCGATCATGAAGGTTAGTTTCAACATGATATCAGAGCATCAAATCAGTTGACTGCTTCCTTTATACTCCTTTTCCTAACCTCTTTATCTCTTCCCTCCGATCTTCTATATGCATTTCAAGTTTCTCAAGGCAGCGGTACATCATGAATCAACAACCACTCTACAAATCATGCTATCAACAGCCACCTCTCTCAACCGGATCAATGAAACAAGCATTCCCAACTCTCTTAATTCCTGATGAAACACATCATAACTATAGCAAATCAACCAATGCCATATGAAAATTGCCCTGTCTGGAAGGTAAGACTTGATAAACTATTTGCAACAAATGGTTTTGAATATTTTTAGATTCCACCATTCCCATTCCTTCAAGATTTAGTCAAGATGAAGTTGACAACTAGGAAGACACTGTTGACTATACTCTGTGGCAACTTGTGCTTCGGAACCTTGCAGGCGCCATTCTTTCAACCATCTTCCCCACTATTACAGCTTATGTTCTTCATTTAAATCATACATCTGGAATTTGGCTTTTCTTAGAGAAAAGATTTTAAGCCACAAATAGATCCTGTGCATTCAATTAAAGAATGAACTCTACCACAAATCGATGGCAACGACACCANCCACCATTCCCATTCCTTCAAGATTTAGTCAAGATGAAGTTGACAACTAGGAAGACACTGTTGACTATACTCCGTGGCAACTTGTGCTTCGGAACCTTGCAGGCGCCAATCTTTCAACCATCTTCCCCACTATTACATCTTATGTTCTTCATTTAAATCATACATCTGGAATTTGGCTTTTCTTAGAGAGAAGATTTTAAGCCACAGATAGATCCTGTGCATTCAATTAAAGAATGAACTCTACCACAAATCGATGGGCAACGACACCGCGAATCAATAAATTATGATTATTAAAACGATGGTTTGAAACATAGCAGTCGCAGGAACCAATTTCAACATCAAATTTGAAGACCTCGTCATCCTAACTACGAAAGCATCAAGACCGCAATTCACACGCAATTACATCCCATTGAGCTGTAAGCTTTTTACGATCTCCTCTTCAGTGAAGAAAGCAATCTTGCTACTGAGGCCACCAAAACAAATCCAACCATTGTTCTTTTCACCACCAAAAACAAAACCACGCAACACAATCAAAGAACCTCCAACAAGGCCTTCGTTCACAACAGGCAACAGATCTCTAACAACGCTCCTAAACATAACTCATATGTTTCTTGTCAAAAAAGTTACAAACCTACCATTCCATCCTCACATACAGCTCTTAACACAAATGTTCAAACTCCTCCACAAGAATTGATCCTTGATGTCGGTGTTATCGCTCACAACACACCTCACATTGAAAATGTGCAACTTCCCACACCATACTAAGGCGCAGATAAAGTGAGAGTTGGAAATGGACAAGTTACAAATACCTTCCACACAAATAAAGGTATTTACCTACTCCATACAATAAGCTTATGTTATAACGACTGTCAAATTATTTCTGCACCCAACCAATTTCATATACAAAATCTCAAAACCAAGAAAACTCTATTGACTGGTCCTGCTAGTCAAGGACTTTATTTTACTACATCATTACATCATACCACAATTCTCTCCAATACATGGCATGAAAGGCTCGGGCACCCTCATCGCAAGATTCTTACTTTTATTTCCAAACAAAATTCTCAACTTTTGATTTCTCAAAATTACTCAACATGTCGTGATTTCTTGAAAAATAAAAGTCACAAATTAGTTTCTAATTCTAGTAATACTCTTATTGTTTACTTGAAATAATACATTCAGACGTTTGGGGTCCGTTCTGTCATTCTTCTTTGGATGGTTATGTGTATTATGTTACTTTCATCAATGCTCATTCTCAGTATTGTTGGTGCATTCCCATGAAACACAAATCTAATGTTATATGTCATTTTTTGCATTTACATAAATATATACCAACTCATTATAATAAAAATATCAAATACCTCAGATCCAATGGAGGTCGTGAATATCGATCACATCCTTTAATTAATTACTTAGAAGATCACGGTACTACCCGTCAATTTAGTTTCCCTCACACCCCTAAACAAGATGGCTTAGTTGAACGCAAAAATAGGCACCTGGTTGAAATAGAACCTTTATTAACACAACTCACCTTCCATCCCATTTCTGGATGACTATCATGTTCACCACTAATTATCTTTTTAACGAGTTAACCTCTCCCACTACTCAATACAAATCACCAAAAATATAAAGCTTTGTGTTTGCATGCATATAAGCCAATTCCTATATATTCACATACCTAACATCTGAAATTTTTTCTTAAAAACCACACAAATCTTCCATATGACAACACAAGCAACGATCACAGGAAATATGTTTTTAAGAGCCTGTGAAATTTCAGATGAAGGATCTCAGTAATACGAAGGATAAAAAATTTTTTTACAATTAAATATGAAAAAATCACACGAAGAAATCCCTGTAACACGAAGGTTCAAAAATTTATGCCCGCTAATAGCATTACCCAACTCATCCCAGTGATAGAATTGCCCAACTCACCATAATTCATACCATCACCGGCAATGCGACAACGACACAAATCACATTTCTCTATAGGGAAGAGGAGTTGTGCAAAATCATAAGGCATAAGAGGGATACCTGCGAAATTTCAAACAACTTTCGATCCACCGCCTAAGGCTAGACAGGAAATGGGAGAGTAGAGGGGTGCACGGGATCGAGGGCCGAGATCAGGGGAGTTTGATCGCAGAGCTAAGGCAACAACGGAGACGGGACTGAGGGGCTGGGGAGTAATAATGTATGAGTAAACGCAGAATGCGGGGTAATGCGAGCGGCTGATGAAAGACGAATTATAAACTAAACTCTTACGTGCGTTCCCTGACCGTCAACCCCAACGCATTAACCAAACGATACCCGGCGTTCCATAAACGTCGAATGCAGGAATAATAAGCTGCGCCAAACGAACCCTAAGTTTTACAAGCATTCCTTTATCATATTCATTTATTATTTCTGCGATGTATAGTCCGTAAAAAAAAAATACTAACTTAATACTTTTTTTATGCGATGCTGATTTTATATATAATATAACTCATAAACAAACATATTAATAATATAATGTGCAGATGAAAATGCGCACGAATCATTTGCTCTTTATATTTATAATACATAGTTCTCAATAATACAATGCGTAAATTTGAAAGCCGAATATAGAGCAAAACAAACTGCATGCTCTAAATATTTTCAGGGTGAAGTGCATCATCCCCCAATACTTTATATTTATTATTTCCCAATTTTGTATTTATTAGTTGAGAAAAATATTTTATTATTTATTTTATCAAACGATATCTTAATTGCTTTACGGCGATGTTTCCAAAGCGATATGCATGGCCTTTATGCGTGCTTCTGCAAGTGCGTGTCATATCCATTAAGGCCTTTGAGCGTAAGGAAAATAAATACCTGTGTTTCATTTGGGAAGAATTACGTAGATACCGTTCAATTTTTTTTTTTTTTTCTTCAAAAGATTGGGCACAAGTTATCGTGCGAGCCTCCTAATTAATTTAATATGTCTAAGAATTTCATTTTGAATATAGGCGAGATCTAACTCGTGATCTCAGGGGTCTTACAAACTCTGCAAACCAAAATATCATAGTAGGCGGCACCCATTCAATTCATATTTATGTACATATCTAATACCTACATTTTTAAATACACACACATGCATATACATACCTATATACAGATACATATATACATATACTTACGTGTGTGTACACACACACACGTATATGTATATACATATACGTATATATGTATATACTTATACATACATACGTACATGTATATATGTATACATACATACACACATGTAGATACATATACATATACATAAATACATGCACGAACACATTTCGTGGCCTGTTGGTAGAGCAACCTCTTTGAAGGCCGTAATTTCACTCAGGTTTCGGGTTCGAATCCACTAGTGTGTAGGGTGCGGTACTCGAATTTCTTGCACACTGCGCTGGCCTCCAAACCTAACGAAGGTTAGCGCATGAGGTTGATCGACAGTTCTGCCCGTCGATCAATCTATATATATGATGCGTGTTAGAAAATTCGCGACTGTAGAATATTGAATTATCGTCTTAGCGTTGCACGAGATTTTAACACACACAGATAAATGAAGAGAAGTAATCAGGAGGAGACACCTCAGTTTTTTACGTGGAAAACCCTTTAATGGGGAAAAACCACGAGGTCTAACCCAGTTGAAATAATTCATTATGAATGATGAATACACATGTTCATTCTTCTCATAAATTAGGGAATATATAATTACAAAGTTGCATAATAATGATCTTGGTTTAGTTTTTGGTGATATCAGGTTGCAAGGGTCATTGTTGATTGTTGTAAAGGTAGTAGTCCATCGTGAGTGTTGTAAATGAGTGCTCTAGAAGTCTTGATTGGCCAAAGAAACTGTAGTAAGCAGTTATGGGAGTTGTAGACCACATAAGCCGTAGTGGCGAGCATGAATGATGTTTGTAGGCCGCTGGGGACAGAGTCTGAAGCTGCTCGAGCTGTGAACCACGTAGGTCATTGTTGACACATGAATCATATTGATAAGCTCATGTCCCACAAGGCCACGACAATGACCGATAGTGTCTGATTGGTGGTGATCAAAGATGATTGGTGATGATCAACAATGACGGTTGATAGTGGATGACGGCGAACGACGGGTGTCGACAACAGCCCGACCGTGGTCGATGGCGTTTGACAGTGGTCGACGACGGTCGAGATGGTGCTGGACTTCAGCTCATTCTTAGAGCTTCAAGCTCTCTCTAAAGCTTCTTCTCCCTCCTATGAGAGGAATGAGGCTCTATTTGTAGTGTTATGGGTACAATTAATGCAGGAATATGAACCATTTTGATCGGATGGTCTGGAAAGCTTCCCTCGATCATACGACGTTTAATGAGCATTTGAGTATCTTAATGATATCGAAATTGAGTGATATTGAGCTCGTTGAATTTGTCTCGTCGAGACGTTTAGTTTGAGTATAAACTTGACATCTTTGCAATTCGTTCGAACTTCCAAATATGTCCAAAGATCTTCTAAGGGTGGTTCAATGACTTGATCCAGGCTTGATTTGACTCGGATTACTCTTTGAAATCATTAGGTCGGTATGATCGAGTCAGTCTGTTTGACCATAAGTTTGCTAAAATCGGAGTTCTGGATGACTTTTAATCAAAATTTAAATGCTTCCTGCTTAAAATATNTCCCATGAAACACAAATCTAATGTTATATGTCATTTTTTGCATTTACATAAATATATACCAACTCATTATAACAAAAATATCAAATACCTCAGATCCAATGGAGGTCGTGAATATCAATCACATCCTTTAATTAATTACTTAGAAGACCACGGTTTACCCATCAATTTAGTTTCCCTCACACCCCTAAACAAGATGGCTTAGTTGAATGCAAAAATAAGCACCTGGTTGAAATAGAACCTTTATTAACACAACTCACCTTCCATCCCATTTCTGGATGGCTATCATGTTCACCACTAATTACCTTTTTAACAAGTTAACCTCTCCCACTACTCAATACAAATCACCATTTCAACTTTTACACAACACCAAACCTAAATAACAACACCTTAAAACCTTTGGTGTGTTAGTTTTGCTTAACAATAACCACTTGCCTCAAACAAATTTAGCCAAAAGGCTCCCACTTGCCTCTTTCTCCTGTACAGTCATCATCACAAAGACTATAAGTGTCTTGATATTAACACAAATAAGCTTATCTTTTCTCGCCATTTAAGTTTATTGATTCATTTTCTTTTTCAAAATACCTATTCCCTCAAGTTAACTGAAAACCCACCCTCTTCCATTCGCCCATCCTTCATGCTTCCCACTTCCACTAAATGCAATGCTCCCTCCATCCTTCCCTCTGCATCAGCCTCACATTTAATTCCTCCTACTCCTCATATTCCCCCTCATCCTTCACCTGAACGGCCTACTTTCTCTCATACCCCTCCACTTCCTCTACACTACACTATCCCCTCCACTCTCCCATTCCCTCACACCATGACCACTAGATCTAAATTTGGCTCATTGAAATCTACCAAATTTCATAATCTTCACCATCTCAATTTTTGAATCACATTTATTAACTACAAAAAACTTTTTACGGTCTCAAACAATAACCCAAACAATGATATTCCACATTTAGTCAATTTATACACACACGCAACTTCAGATCAAGCACCACTGGACCCTCTTTATTACGCTATCATCAACATAATATTTGAATTATCTTCTCATTTATGTTGATGATATTCTCTTCATCGGTAATTCCTCCGCCGCTATAATTTCCCTCATCAATCACCTCAGCCAACAATTCAATCTTAAACAACATGGGAGCATATCTAATTTTCTAGGCTTACAAATTTCTTCCATCTCCACTGGCTACATCATGCATCAATCTACTTACATTACAAATCTTCTCACCAACGTGGGAACACTTCAATTAAATTTGATCCTCTCTCCTCTTCCCATAGAGCCATATCATAGCAACGACACTCTAAACCCTCTTCATGATCTTCGTGAATTCAAATGATTACTCTTTTGCAAAAAAAATATATTTTTTGGCACTCTTGGAAAAAAATTCACTAGTGCATGTCTTTTATAGCTGTCATACACTCTTTATTTATTTATTTATTTCTATCAAATCTTACTCAAATATGATATAGATATATGCAAGCTTGAAGCATCGTCAAAGCTTGAGTTTATTTGTCAATTGAATCCCATGCATAATTTATTGGGATCAAGTATGAGTGAAGATCGCAAGACGATACCAGTGGATGTTTAAAAGGATAACAAATAGAATGTTTGATTAACTTGATAATGATGTTAACCATTTGAATATTAAGTTGCTTCATATCTTATATGAAAAAAAGAACATTACATGGATGAGCATGTTGGGGATGTATTCAGAGTGTAGTTGAAGTATAATCAGAGTGTACTCGCTCGATTTGCATGTACGGATAACATACGTAATATTCTCTCTTATATGAGTGTGTACACCTTCTCCACACAATGAAGAAGTTTATGACATTTTTAAAGTGGAGAAAAAAACTTCTTGATAGAGAAAAATATGATATCAATTTTAATGTTGATATGCTATTAACATATTTCCATTACCTGGCATGAATATCGAAACATTACATAAATCTCATGATGTTTTTTTATCATGAAATGTACAAACTCCAATGATTCAAAACTCTGATTTTAGTTCACTTACAGTCAAACTGACCGACTCGATTAGCCGAACCTAAATGTACCAAAGTTGGTCCAAGGAAAATCAAATGAAGTCCTTAAACCGCTTTTGGAAGCTTTCAGTGCATAATTGGAAGGTTAAAATGATTTCAAATATGACATGCATATAGTCAAATCAAGTGTCTCGATAAAACAAATCCAATGAGCCCAAGCTCACAAAACTTTGACGTTATTAAGATGCATAAATGTCCACATAACACAGTGTGAACAAGGAAACCTCCCCAGACCGTCCTATTAAAGTGATTTAGATTCCTTCCTTATTTGCTTCATGAACTTTATAAATAGAGTCCTACCCCACTCTTGTAAGGGGCAAGATTTTGAGCTAAAAAAATTGAATTTTGGAGAAGGAGAAGATGTCCAGCATCACTTCTGCACCATAAATCCAACAAATTTCTCTTATTCTTGCAGTCATCAGCCACAGTCAACCACTTTCTGCCCTATACCGTCAACCACTATCAATAGCTACATGCCCCTTACAACAAAGTCCTTACGGAGTAATAATGTGTATGGCTAATCTAGTCTACATTATAGAATATGCAGATTTTCTGCAAAACACTACACCTCACATAAGGTATAATGACATCTCTTAGAGATGGTGTAACAATGTATCCTGAATATTGTAATGGTGCAACGACACACTCTAATGATTGTGTAATAATGCACCCTACATATGTTGTAATGATTCCTCCTGAGGACGATGTAATAAACATCATCACAACTCATCGGTATGGCCTATATCACCAGCTATAGCCTACGTGGTCTACAACTCGTGTAGCTCTTGAATCCGACCCTTGTGACCTATGGATGTCATTACACTTTACCATTATGACCTACATGTCCAACTATAACCTATGTGGCTCACAGCTCGTGTAATTACCGACTATGGCTCCTACAACTTACAAAATTCGTCGCAGCTTGCCACTACGGCCAACGTGACCAACTATAACCTACATAGCCCATAGATTGTGCAGCTTTTGAATCCTGCCTCTTTTGTTTATGAACACCATCACAACTCACCACTACGACATATGTGACTAACTAAAACTTGTGTGGTCCACAGATTGTGCAAATTTGACTCCAGCCTCTGTGACATATGAACGTCATCACAACTAATCATTAAAAGTGTTTAGTTGGTCACCTCTGGTCTTCTCGTCGCTGGGTAGAGTGGTTATCGAGGCGACTCTCATAGCGGGGGTGGTTTGAAGGTCGTGTGCTTTGTTTGGGTTGTCCCCCAATGTCTTATGGAGGTCTTTTCTGATGTCTTTGCTCGGTGGGCTCAAGTCGTAGGCGACGATGTGTTTGTTGGCCATCTTCAACAGCTCTGCCAAGCTCCGTGGTTTTGTAAGTTTGGGGCCAAATTAGAACTTCTCCTACCTTACTCTCTGTGTTAGTGTGGCCTAAGCCATGCAAGCTTCACGTCCTTGACATCTAGTGTCTCACTCTTGAAACAAGCAAAAAATGATCGCATGCTCTCATTGTCACCCTGATTCAGCTTCCATAGGGATTGAACATTCTTCTTGGGCCTCAGGGCATTGGCAAACTGGGATAGGAAAATCTTCTTGAACTATGCGAAGCAGTTGAAGCGGTCAACCTTAGCATCTTAAATGACAACTTGCAATTGAGGGCATCTAAAATCTCCGTCAAAAAAATAAAGGATTTGAACGATGTAAGGTGGTTGTTGGGATTCGATTGTCCTTTTACACTTCCAGGACCAGCATTTTAACCTTCTCTGGGGGTTACACTTTGGAGACCTATAGGGAGAAAGTTTTCTTCAATTGTTTTTGTGCCTCAATTCGCATTGCTTGGTTCCTCTCCTCCACAGGTGCGGATCCCTAGTACAATCTGGTGTCAGGCTTTTCTTGTGTGTTGATTCCCCTCCTTCCATTATTGGCGAACAACTTCCTTGAGGGGGTTTATGTGTTCCTTATCGTGCGAGCTCTCCAACTGGAACTCGGGATGGGGGGGAGGGGAGTGACTACCCTATGGACCTCAGCGAACTATCTTGACATATGCTTGTTGATCTAGGTTCTTAAGTCTTGCAACCCTTCTTAAAAAAATTCTTTTATGAACTCTCAGGTACATGTTGTTTCGCCTTCATTCCTCTTGCTAAACTCTCCTTGTTGTTGTTGTCGGGTTATTCTCCTCGTTGAAGGTATGTTTCTACGCTCGACGTACCTTAAAGGATGTTGAATCTAAGATTGTCCGAGAAACACGCACAAGGAGTGGAAAGTTATATTGGGAGGCAATTAAGAAAGAGAGAGAGAGAGAGAGAGAGAAAGTGGGTGAAGGAGCGATAGTACATGCAAAGGGTATCCTTGCTTATGTCCTAATAGTGACTACCCTAAGGACCTCGGTGAACTATCCTGACATATGGTTGTTGATCTAGGTTCTTAAGTCTTGCAACCCTTGTTGAACAAATTCTTCCATGAACTCTCAGGTACATGCTACTTTTTCTTCATTCTTCTAGCTATACTCTCCTTGTTGTTGTTATTGGGTGATCCCGACTGTTTATATGCAACAATATAATAATGTAATATTATATTTTTCACTTATATTTCCTTACTTTGCAACAGTACAAAAAACTTGATTCTAGAGAAAAATAAGAATTTTAATTTTTTAATTTTTATATATCTTGAGATACTACTCAAGTATATATATCATTATCAAGTAATATACGACTTTTTTATTAATACCTAAATATCGAACCCACGGGAATTTCACAATATGCACTATTAAACAATAAACTTTCTATTTAAAAAAAATTACTTAAACTATCGATATTTTTATAGTAATTAAAATTCAATTTTTTTTTATATTTTTGATATTTTGACAAAACAACAAAAACTTCTAAAGATAACTTGAATTTATGTAAAAGAAAAGCACTTAATATGAAATATCTTTCTCCTTATTATGACTCAATAATAAGTATAGGAATTCTGTTATGGAAGTATTCAAATTGTGTTATGTCAAATAGGAGCAATATCATTCTTTACCCTTACTAGAGATGCTATAAAGAACATTGGCTAATTTAAAGTTTGAATAGTTCTGAATACCGGCTAGGCAGGGAAGATACCAGCTCTCACTCTAGAATTCTCTCGATTCCCTCTACTTAGGGGCTAACATCTCTTATCATAACCTAAAATAATAAACCAAGTTAGGGGCTTTAGCCTGTCACTCCAAAGTCCTCTAACTCTACACCCTTCAAAGATTATTTCCCTATTTATTTGCACTCAATCATATGAACTACAATATCATTCATACAACCTCATGTGATTCTTTCCAATTGTTGACTGAGGCAATACCAGCCCGGTTCTTACATGTTCTCACAACAAATTTTAACATCTAAATAGACCGGACCAAGAAGTAAATGAAGTACATGAAATTAAATCATCACAACTTCTTCCAACATTAAAGATTAATACTCTCCATAACTTCCATCCAACACTTTAATTACTTACCATTTTAAGGAGAAAGATAAATAAAGCTACTTAAAATCCATAGATAAATCAAAACCACACTTTAGTTTAAAAGTAGAAATCATTGTTAAACCAAAAAGAAGTCTCCGATTAAAATCAAAAGTAGTTTAAAAATAAAGATAAAAACTTATCTCAAATCCTCCACCAAACTCTTGAAGTTCCTTTGAATCTCTTCTCTTTTACAACACTTTAATCTCAAATCCTCCACCAAACTCTTGAAGTTTCTTTGAATCTCTTCTCTTTTACAACACTCTTAACTCTCACAATAAAACTAAAAACAAGAAGGATAAAGTACATTTGTGGTGCCTGAAAATCTCTCCAAAATATATTCTCTGGACTCCCCTTTTCAAGCACACTTCTAAAAGTCTCAACTTCAATCTTTTATAAATTTCCAAGAGGTGTCTTTGTAACTCTTCAAAATATGTCCAAATTCAATGTATTCTTTAATGGATGCCTCCTTTCACAAGTCTTTTAATCATATTTTCATTTCTAGTGATCATAATCATTTTCTTTAGCTAATAGGTACCTCAAATGTCCCTTCAAAATTTGGCAAAATGAATTATCCCATCAAATAACTGTCTTTGACGCTTAAGCGCAGGGTCGCTGGCGCTTAGGCGCAGCCTTCTCTGTTTCACTGGCGCTTAGGGACCAAAAATCTTTTGCACCATTTTTACATTTTTGCTCTAAATTTGATACTTTTTATTCTTTTTAGCATTTTTCACCTTTTTTCTTGTATCTAAAAGAAAAACACATAAATACCTTCTATTAAAGCGCAATATCTCAAAAATAGGTAAAAATTTATATCTAAAAATACTATATATTTTAGGTGTATCATTGGGTTCCTCTCTTGTTGAAGGTATGTTTCCACGCTTATCGTACCTTAAAGAATGTTGGATCTGAGATTGTCTGGGAAACATGCCCGAGGAGTGGAAAGTTATATTGGGAAGAAATTAAGAAAGAGAGAGAGAGAGAGAGAGAGAGAGAGAGAGAGAGAGAGAGAGAGAGAGGGAGAGAGGGTGAAGGAGCGGTAGTAGACTAGCAAAGGTTATCCTTGCCTATGTCCTAATATTACAAAAGTACATAATATCCCTTTAATCATTAACCTTTCAGAGGATTTTTTTGGTAATTTACAAGCTTATTTGATGTCTGCATTGTTATGTTATGTCATGTGTTATATAGATTCTCTCTTACACTAAGACAAGTGCAACTATACCTTGTTTGAAATATTAAATCGTAGGTTGTAAGATAATATGTTATGCCACATAAATATCTTAATATAACAATAATTTTGGACCAATTAGCATACCAACCAGCATTCCAGACAATCATCAAAGACAAATTGTAAATGAAAAGAAGTCATCTTAACAGAAAATGAACACTACTAGACTTGCATGTGACATGCAAAGAATTTGAGGGCTTGCTATAAACTCAATAAGAACCTCCACTAAATACTTAGAATTTTCAAGATCCCACTCAACAAGCTAAATGAACCAAAGTAGTCTTGAAAATCAACTAACTACCTCTTCAATTTATCGCCCATAAATTATTTTCCATCTGACTCTTCAATTTATCTTAACTGAAAATGAACATACTTGAAAGTGCTTGAAAGAGTTTGATTTGTTAAAAATGCTACTCAATTCACAACACATACATGCACACAAACAAATGGCCTTATTTGAAAATCATAAAAAAGAAACGTTTGCACATATTACATTCTAAAATGCTATGCACATGTAACATGAAATAAACATCAAATGTCTTGCAAAATTTTATCATATAAATACATGGTAAAGATCTAATTTGCAACACATCATGACCATTATCTCCATAATACCAATGTACTCCTCAACATTCTTTCACCACCATCAGAGATAATCTTATAGATGCACTCATATGTTCTCATCAAAAAATATTATAGCTGCACTCATATGTATAAACTACAAAACAATAATTTGATGTTACCAAACAATAATTTGATGTATAAACTACCAAACAATAATCTTATAGTTGCACTCCATTTCCGAGCATACAAGCATACAAGCATACCAAATTCTCAAATTCTCACATAGGAATTACGATTCATAATCTCCATTCCCGAGCACTCAAGCACACAAGCATACCAAATTCTCAAATTCTCACACAGTTATTGAGATTCATGATTTCCATTCCCAACTATCAGTGTTGCCTATTGAGAAGAAAGGACAGTAGAAAATGTTGCCAGCCCATTTTCTAGCACACATTATATAAAAATTGCAAGCATTGCAATTACATACATACCATCCAAATCTTATTTGTTTACATATGCAAAAGCAAACATTACTATACTATATATGTTGCATGGGAGGAGTTCAAATTTTTCTATTTACATACCATCAAAATCTTATCTATTTACAGAAGTTTTGCCCCCAATTCATTTTTACTTGAGACATAATTATGCTTGACATTCATGCTTCATTAAATTGCTTGGAATATTAAGCTAAGTTATTTTCCACTAGCAACACCATAATTCCATCGCCCCTTAAAAATATAAAGCTTTGTGTTTGCGTGCATATAAGCCAATTCCTATATATTCACATACCTAACATCTGAAATTTTTTCTTAAAAACCACACAAATCTTTCATATGACAACACAGGCAATGATCACAGGAAATATATTTTTAAGAGCCTGTGAAATTGTAGATGAAGGATCCCAGTAATACGAAGGATCAAAAAATTTTCTACAGTTAAATATGAAAAAATTGCACGAAGAAATCCCTGTAACACGAAGGATCAAAAATTTATGTCCGCTAATAGCATTGCTCAACGCATCCCAGCAATAGGATTGCCCAACTCACCATAATTCATACCATCACCGGCAAGGCGACAACGACACAAATATCATTTCTCTACGGGGAAGAGGAGTTGCGCAAAACCATAAAGCATAAGAGGGATACCTGCGAAATTTCAAACAACTTTCAATCCACCACTTAAGGCCAGACAGGAAATGGGAGAGGGGAGGGGTGCACGGGATCGAGGGCCGAGATCAGGGGAGTTTGATCGCAGAGCTAAGACAACGACGGAGACGGGATCGAGGGGCTGGGGAGTATTAATGTATGAGTAAACGCAGAACGCGGGGTAATGGGAGCGGCAGACGAAAGAATGAATTATAACCTAAACTCTTACGCACGTTCCCTAACCGCCAGCCCCAACGCATTAACCAAATGCTACCCCAACTTTCCAAAAACGACGAACGCAAGGATAAGCTACGTCAAACGGACCCTAAGTTTAACAAGCATTCCTTCATCATATTCAATTATTATTTCTGCAATGTATGGTCCTAAAAAAATAATAATAATACTAACTTAATATTTTTTTATGCGATGCTGATTTTATATATAATATAACTCATAAACAAACATATTAATAATATAATGTGCAGATGAAAATGCGCACGAATCATTTGCTCTTTATATTTATAATACATAGTTCTCAATAATACAATGCGTAAATTTGAAAGCCGAATATAGAGCAAAACAAACTGCATGTTCTAAATATTTTCAGGGTGAAGTGCATTATCTCCCAATACTTTATATTTATTATTTACCAATTTTGTATTTATTAGTTGAGAAAATCTTTTATTATTTATTTTATCGAACGATATCTTAATTGCTTTACGGCGATGTTTCCGAAGCGATATGCATGGCCTTTATGCGTGCTGCTGCATGTGCGTGTCATATACATTAAGGCCTTTGAGCGCAAAGGAAAATAAATACGCGTGTTTCATTTTGGAAGAATTACATAGATACCGTTAAATTTTTTTTATTTTTTTATTTATTTTTGATCAAAAGATTGGCCACAAGTTATTATGCGAGCCTCCTAATTAACTTATCTGTCTAAGAATCTTATTTTGAATATAGACGAGATCTAACCCGTGACCTTAGAGGTCTTACAAACTTCGTAAATCAAAATATCACAGTAGACGACCCCCATTTAATTCATATTTATGTACGTATCTAAGACCTACATTTTCAAATACACACTCACACAAACACATATGCATATACATACCTATATACAGATACATATATATACATATGCATATTTATACATATACATACGTACATCCATATACATATATGTATACATACATATGTACATGTATATACGTATACATGCATATGTACATGTATATTCTTATACATACATACGTGCATGTATATATGTATACATACATACACACATGTAGATACATATACATATACATAAATACATGCACAGACATATTTTGTGACCTGTTGGTAGAGCAGCCTCTTTGAATGTCGTAATTCCACTCAGGTCTCGGGTTCGAATCCACCAGTGTGTAGGGTGTGATACTCGAATTGCTTGCACACCGCGCTGGCCTCCAGACCTAACGAAGGTTAGCACATGAGGTTGATCGACGGTTCTGCCCGTTGATCAATCTATATTATGATGTGTGTTAGAAAATTCGCGGCGGTAGAGTATTGGATTATCGTCTTAGCGTTGCACAAGATTTCAACACACACAAATAAGAGAAGAGAAGTAATCAGGAAGAGACACCTCGATTTTTTACATGAAAAACCCTTGAAGGGGGAAAATCACGGGGCCTAGCCCAGCTGAAATAATCCACTATGAATGATGAGTACACAAGTTCATTCTTCTCATATATTAAGGAAGATAAAATTACAAAGTTGCATAATTATGATTTGGCTTTAGTTCTTGGTGACAACAGGTTACAAAGGTCATTGTTGTTTGTTATGAAGGTAGTAGTCCATCGTGAGTGTTGTAGATGACTGCTCCAGAAGTGTTGATTGGCCAAAGAAACCGCAGAAGGCAGTTACGGGAGTTATGAACCACATAAGCCGTAGTGGCGAGTATGAATGATGTCCGTAGTCCGCTGCGGCCGGAGTTGGGAGCTGCTCGAGCAGTGAACAACGTAGGTCGTTGTTGACACATGGACCGTAGTGATGAGCTCATGTCCCACGACAATGACTGACGGTGTCTGATTGGTGGTGTTGATGATTGGTGATGATTGACAGTGACGGTCGACAATGTATGACGGCGATCGACAAGTGTCGACGATGGCCCGACGGTGGTCAATGGCGATTGAGGATGGTCGACGACGGTCGGGATGATGCTGGACTTCAGCTCATTCTTAGAGCTTTCAGCTCTCTATAAAGCTTCTTCTCCTCCTTATGAGAAGAATGAGACTCTATTTATAGTGTTATGGGTGCAATTAATGCATAAATATGAACCATTTTGATCGGATGGTCTGGAGAGCTTCCCTCGATCATACGACGTTTAATGGACATTTGAGTGCCTTAATGATATCAGAATTTAGTGATATTGGGCTCGTTGGATTTGTTTAGTCAAGACGCTCGATTCGAGTGTAAACTTGACAGCTTTGCAATTCGTTTAACCTTCCAAATATATCCAAAGATCTTCCAATAGTGGTTTAATGACTTGATCCAGGCTTGATTTGACTCAGATTGTACTAACTTTGATATAATTAGGTCATTCTTATCGAGTCGGTATGTTTGACAGTAAGTTTGCTGAAATCGGAGCTCTGAATGGCTTTTTATCAAGATTTAAATGCTTCCTGTTATTGTTTTGGTCGTGTGAAGAAAGATTCACATGGTGATCATTTAGCATCTTAGCACTGTATAAACGACCAACACACACACATGTATGCATATACACATACATACATACATGTGTGTGTTTGTGTGTGTGTCTGTCTCTCTCTCTATATATAATTATACATATACATACATGCATACACACACACATTCCGCAACCCGTTGGTAGAGCAGCCTCTATGAAGGTCGTAATTCCACTCAGGTTTCGGGTTCGAATCCATCAGTGTGTAAGGTGTGGTACTCGAATTGTTTGCACACTGCGCTGGCCTCCAAACCTAACAAAGGTTAGCGCATGAGGTTGATCGACGGTTCCGCTTGTCGATCAATNAAACTGCATGTTCTAAATATTTTCAGGGTGAAGTGCATTATCTCCCAATACTTTATATTTATTATTTACCAAATTTGTATTTATTAGTTGAGAAAATTTTTTTTATTATTTATTTTATCGAACGATATCTTAATTGCTTTACGGCGATGTTTCCGAAGCGATATGCATGGCCTCTATGCGTGCTTCTGCATGTGCGTGATATCCATTAAGGCCTTTGAGCGTGAAGGAAAATAAATGCGCGTGTTTCATTTGGGAAGAATTACGTAGACACCTTTCAATTCATTTTGTTTTTTTTTTAAAAGATTGCCCACAAGTTATTGTGCGAGCCTCTTGATTAACTTATATGTCTAAGAATTTCATTTTGAATATAGGAGAGATGTAATCCATGACCTCAGAGATCTTACAAACTCTGCAAACCAAAATATCACAGTAGGCGGCACCCATTCAATTGATATTTATGTACATATCTAATACCTATATTTTCAAATATACACCCACACATACACACATATGCATATACATACCTATATACAGATATATATATACATATACATATGTATATACATCTACATACGTACATGTATATACATATACATATACATACATATGTACATGTATATACGTATACATGCATATGTACATGTATATACTTATACATACATACGTACATGTATATATGTATACATACATACACACATGTCGATACATATACATATACATAAATACATGCACGAACACATTACATGGCCTGTTGGTAGAGCAGCCTCTTTGAAGGTCGTAATTCCACTCAAGTCTCGAGTTCGAATCCACCAGTGTGTAGGGTGTGGCGCTCCAATTGCTTGCACACCGCGCTGGCCTTCAGACCTAACGAATGTTAGAGCATGAGGTTGATCGACGGTTATGCCCGTCGATCAATCTATATATATGGTGCGTGCTAAAAAATTTGCGGCGGTAGAGTATTGAATTATCGTCTTAGCGTTGCACGAGATTTCAAAACAGACAGATAAAATAATAGAAGTAATCATGAGGAGACACCTCGATTTTTTATGTGAAAAACCCTTGAAGGGGGAAAAACCACGGGGCTTAGCCCAGTTGAAATAATTCATTATGAATGATGAGTACACATACTCATTCTTCTCATAAATTAGAAAGATAAAATTACAAAGTTGCATAACTATGATCTGACTTTAGTTCTTGGTGACAGCAGGTTGTAAGGGTCATTGTTGATTGTTGTGGAGATAGTAATCCATCGTGAGTGTTGTAGATGACTGCTCCAGAAGTGTTGATTGACCAAGGAAACTGTAGTAAGCAGTTACGGGAGTTGTGGACCACATAAGCCGTAGTGGCGAGCACGAATGATGTTCGTAGGCCGCTGGGGCCGGAGTCGGGAGCTGCTCGAGCTGTGAACCATGTAGGTCGTTGTTGACACATGTACTGTAGTGATGAGCTCATGTCTCACGACAATGACTGACAGTGTCTGATCGGTAGTGATCGACGGTGATTGGTGATGATCGACAATGACGGTCGACAGTGGATGACGGCGAACGACGAGTGTCGACGACGGCCCGGCGGTGGCCATGGCGATTGACGGCTGTTGACGACTATCGGGATGGTGTTGGACTTCAGCTCATTCTTAGAGCTTCCAGCTCTCTCTGAAGCTTCTTCTCCCCTCTATGAGATGAATGAGACTCTATTTATAGCGTTATGGGTGCAATTAATGCAGGAATATGAACCATTGTGATCAGATGGTCTTGAGAGCTTCCCTTGATCATACAACGTTTAATGGACATTTGAGTGTCTTAATTATATCAGAATTGAGTGATCTTGGGCTCGTTGGATTTGTCTCGTCAAGACACTCGATTCGAGTATAAACTTGACAGCTTTGTAATCGTTTGACTTTCCAAACATGTCCAAAGATCTTCCAAGAGTGGTGTAATGACTTGATCTGAGCTTGATTTGACTTATATTGGACTAACTTTGATATCATTATGTTCGCCTTATCAAGCCAGTCTNTATATATATATATATATATATATATATATATGCATACATGCATACACACACACACATTTCACAACCTGTTGGTAGAGCCTCTTTGAAGGTCGTAATTCCACTTAGGTCTCGGGTTCGAATCCAACAGTGTGCAGGGTGTGGTACTCGAATTGTTTGCACACTGCGCTGGCCTCCAGACCTAACAAAGGTTAGCACAAGAGGTTGATCAGCGGTTCCACCTGTCGATCAATCTTTATAAATATAAATATATATATATATATATATATATATTTGTGTGTGTATTGTATTAGTTATATCTAAAAAAGATGGATTTTAATTATTAAAAAAATATTTCGCTCGTAGTTATTGTTTTTGTTGTGTTAAGAAAGATTCACGGTGATACGATAATCATTTAGCATCTTAGCACTGTATAAACGTCCAACACACATGCACATGTACGTGAATTGTCACTTAGTAATGCTAGAAATTTTTATGTAAAAAACCCAAAAAGGAAAAAAAAACCCGTGGGGCTTAACTTAATCAGAACAATACACTATAAGTGGTGTGTAGAGAAGTCATGCAAAGTGAAGTGACATTTAAAAACATTAAAAGTTTTTATGTGAAAACCTCAAAAAGAAAAAAAAAATATGAGGCTTAGTCAAGTCAAAGCAATATGCTATAAACTTATGAGTACATGCACTCAAGTTCTTATCCCACATGTGTGAAATGATTTCACAGTTCTGTGAAATACAATGGTCGTACGTATAATGATTCATTTTACAATAGTTGGGAGCGATTGCAGTTGAAAGTAGTTGTCGGAACTTTAGTACACCGTATTTTAGGTGTGTCGTTACACAATGTTTATATTATGCACTGCTTCGTATGATGTTGTTACTATGCAACTTTAGTCTTTACTCTGTAAGGTACTTTATTATTTCGTGACACTAGTCTTTTACTTTGCACATTATTTCATTACTCTGCAGCGCACGTCACGACTCCGGAAGTGGATTTATTGCAACAAGTAGGGGTGGTCGACGGTGGCAAACTAGGGGTAGTCGGAGGTGATGTTTCGGTTCTTTTTGTAACTGTGAGTCTCCAACCTGTCTAATCATCATCTTAAAATTTTCTTTTCAAAGAATGCCCTCTTACTTGAACCATTGGAATGATTCTAAGAAGATGAAGAATCTGGAAAAATGGAACAGAGATTGATACTGAGAAGACAGAATTGAAAAAAAACATGAAGAGCTCATGTGCGATATACTTTGTGTGATAGGTCAAGGGTGTACGTCTGAACAAGATTGGATCGAGACATCTTGATAAAAAAACTCACGAAAGAATATCTACATAAGCTACTAAAGTAATCAGAGAACCATAAAAAAATGTTTTTTTTATGGGGTCAATACAATTCTCGAAGGGACATATCTCATTTAATTAATTACATCTTGGGGGATGCCCAATACTCCTCTCTATTAGAGGAGCCACGCTTTCATTCAAGTGATGGTTAGTGAGGGGATGCCACAAAGCATGATTATCTCATAAGAGTGTCTCAATGCTTTCAAAGCTCTCATAGAGCCATAGGGCAGCGAGCGAGTCTCTCACATCCCAAATAAATAACGTCTCACCAGCAAGAGGCTAGTGAAATAACCATATCATCATGTAGGGTCCACAATATGCTTTTAAGCCTAACTGAGCCATAAGGGTGGAGGTTGAATCACCACATCCCAAACGGATGGTGTTTTGCCCAAAAATCGGGGCTTATGAGATGACACCAATGAAGCGTCAAAAGAAGTGAAATGGCTCAAAGTGGGTAAGCAAAGGAAGGGTAGAGTAATCCTAAAGCATCACAAGTAAACATAAAATTTAATTCCTACAAAATTAATCCTAAATTATAACAATTATATTGAAAGTTTCAAATACTTAGTGGCTCTCCTTGTAATGAGTTAGAGGATTTCATGTAATTGAGAATTGCAAGTAGAAAAGTTTAGTGACAATTAGAGGCAATAATCTTCTTTACGTTCTCCCGGTAGAATAAAGTAACTTAGTTATAAATGACTTTATTTCCATAAATCCCATAATTAACCCATCAAATCATATTTCCCTAACATTTACATCTCCCTACAAGGCATATCCGTCCATACCCCACAACTTAATGTGAAAAACCTAGTTTATTCTACCATAGATTTTCTTAAAACTTATGGTTCACAATATATTTTAACAATTCACTTGGCTAGAATTGAAAGTAATTTAAGGTTTGAAGGTTTCATCACCATATAAAGTAATTAAAATACTACACAATTCTCATCACATCCATTCTACTTAATCATCACAAAAAAAAGTCTACTCAATAAGCATGATAAAACACCAAACAAATTCATTTACACAAAAAGAAATCCACTATCTAATTGTTACAACTGAAAGACAATAGAAATACTCAAAAAGATTTAGCTTTTCATCCTTTACAAGGACCAGGAAACAAACCAATCATTAGTCTTTTTGAATTCCTAAACCGTTGCTCCTGTAGAACTCACCCTGTTCTCCGCAATGGAAGAAGAAGGGATCTCCACAACATGTAAAACCCACTAAGTAACCAACTGGCATCAATCTCCACTAAGACTATAATGTATTGTTATTTATAGGCTCTCTAACTTGGCTTCCACGAATCCTCTGCAGCTCTGCATGATCCCCCACACGATCCACATCTCTAAAGTTTCGAACTGCAACAACTGCCTCTGACAGTTTTTGGCGCATGGGCTCCTAGAGGTTGGGGCTTACGCGCCAAGCTCTCTATCTGCTGAAGAGTGGACGGGTCCCTAAGCGCCCAAGGAGTCTGACACCTAGGTGCCCATTTTTCAACGCCTACACATCTAAGGTGCCCATTTTTCAACGCCTACACATCTAAGGTGCCTACCTCTCGGGTTGGTAAAGCAGGAATTGGCGCCTAAGCACCCAAGGGTCCAACGCCTAGGCGCCGGTGCCACTTTGCATCTTTAATCCCATGTCTTCTCCAAATTTTGCCACTTCAATTTTCTACTGTACCTGCAAGATAAACAAAAAAATACATTTCTTAAAGTGCAATTTCATCCACAAAAAAGTATAAAACATTAAGAAATACTAGCTAACATTTATACACATCAAAATCCCTCAAACTTAAATGTTGAATCAAGTAACTTATAGGAGTGGGTTTCATGGAAAACTAGCTAAAATCATGCCTTAAAAGATCCATAGTTAGGAAAATGCAACATCTCTACTAAATAAGTCCGGTCTAAAGGCTACAAGAAATTTTACATTCAACAAATAAAATATAATTTTATTTTTATTTCAAAAAGAAATTAGTGAATGTTAATAGTGCACATTAGATATCAAATATACAAAATTAAGCTCTTGTTTAAATAGTTTATTAATACTTCAAAAACATAAATAAATTTAGGAATGTAGTAGAGTTTTCAATTTAAAAAGAATTTTAGTAAAACCAATTTTTAGTAAGGCTTATCCTCAATATGCTTTTCATTTAAACCTCCTTTTTCCATACTTTTGGATGAATGTTTCAACCATAAGCATAATTCCTCGAGGATTACTATATTTTGATAGACTTAGTAATAATTTTGAATTCCACTATCATTTCTTTAAATTAAAACAAACCACATTCCTTTTCTTTTTCATTCCTTTTCATTTTAATGTTTTAGAAGTTTAAGAAGTATTATAAAAATACAATCCTATGGAGGCTAAATTCTTATTAAATATACATCTAAGTGCACCCAGTTTAACAAATATCTAATACTTTTTGAAAGTAAATATGCTAATCACCTTTCCATATGCTAAATTGCAAAGTTTACTTAACACCAGTCTAATTTAATTTACATAAAGTTTAAATTAGTTAACTATGTTTCTCCTTTCTCAAGACTATTATAGTTCCATGTTTATCCTCACTTTCCTCAACTTTACTAAAAACAACAATTAAAATTTAATTTACTAATGACAAAATAATCTTAAGCACCACGACATTCTTCCCCTCAAACTTAATTCCAAAACACTTATCGCAATTTAAACATGAATTCAGATGGGGCGATAAATATCAGTAATACTTCTTTTGAATCGCAGTGTTCCCAAATATCTTAATTTCTCAAGGGTTACTGAATGCATTTCTTGGCAAAGCAGTCCCCATACAGTTTCAGGGTTCATGAATTGCAGTCTTCCCGAAGTTCAACGTTTTAAAAAGGTGGCATTTTTTTACAAATAGAAGATTTTGGTTGTATGAATGTAAATATTAATTTAAAAAGGATTTAAAGGCTAAAATAACATAAAAATGTATTTTAATGAATATATTAAACACAACAGTAAAACATGAACTTGACAATTGTGATTGATTCTCATATGTATAATACTAGAGTAAAACACACCAAAAGAGTGCATCTTCAAAATTCATTGGCATTCACCAATTAGAATCTGAAAGTCACTTGCATCTTAAATTTCACATTTTTTCTCCTATAAATCCTCTTCATGCATGCACCTTGACTTAAAAATGACTATTGGAAAACCATAGTCAGCCTACATATGCCTTGTATGTTTATTTGCGTGTAACCTCTTACAATAAAAATGACAACTAATTAAAAGAAGGAAAAAAAGAGCATTCATTGTCATATATTGCATGATTTTAACTTGGAGATCTCATTAACTGGTCTCTCTCTATTGCTCCGGGAACTGGTGGTAGTGGATTGAGTTGTTTAGAGAATTTTTAGTAGAAAACATTCATAGGAAGCTCTCTAGCAAGCAAGCATCCCACGTGCTGGGAGAAAGCTATGTGAGTGCGTGGAGTTAGCTCCTTTGAAATAAAATGGTTTGAGATGTGAGGATTTCGGATAGCGCTGGCTACTAATCTCAAATTCAATAAAAAAGAAATGCACTTGAAAGGTGAATGCTTACAAGTAGGAGTGTCAGAACAGATCATTATTAGTGAAAAGTTCGTGTTCGGCTCGTCAATGAGTTTATGTTTGATTTGTTCGATAAACAAACGGGACGAGCGCGGACAACTTTTTTTCGTTCGGTTTATAAACGAACCAAACACGAACTTTCATGTGTTTGATTGTGTTTGAATCANTGTGTGTGTGTGTGTGTGTGTGTGTGTGTGTGTCATATTAGTTATACCTAAAAAGGATAGATTTTAATAACTAAAAAAATATATCGCTCCTAGTTATTGTTTTTGTTGTGTCAAGAATGATTCACATGGCGATCATTTAGCATCTTAGCACTGTATAAACGACCAACATACATGCAAGTATATATATACATATACATACATACATGTGTGTGAGTACATACATGCATACACGCACACATTCCGCAACATGTTGGTAGAGCAACCTCTTTGAAGGTCGCGATTTCACTCATGTCTCGAGTTCGAATCTATCAGTGTGCAGGGTGTGGTACTCGAATTTTTTGCACACTGCGCTGGCCTCCAGACATAACGAAGGTTAGCGCATGAGGTTAATCGGCGGTTTCGTCTGTCGATCAATCTTTATATATATATATTATAAACGTCTAACACACATGCACATGTACGTAAAGTGTCACTTAGTAAGGCCAAAAAAATTTATGTAAAAAACCCAAAAAGGAAAAAAACCTGTGGGGCTTAACCTAATCAGAACAATACACTATAAGTGGTATGTAGATACGTCATGCAAAGTGAAGTGACATTTAAAAACATCATAAGTTTTTATGTGAAAACCTCAAAAAGTAAAAAACTATGAGGCTTAGTCAAGTCAAAAAAATATACTATAAACTTATGAGTACTTGCACACATGTTCTTATCCCACGTGTGTGAAATGGTTACACAGTTCTTTGAAATACAATGGTTGCATGTACAATGATTCATTTTACAATAGTCGGGAGCGACTGCAGTTTAAAGTGGTTGTCGAAACTTTGGTACACCGTATTTTAGGTGTGTCGTTACACAAATTTTAGATTATGCACTGCTTCGTATGATGTTGTTATTCTGCAACTTTAGTCTTTAGTCTGAACGATACTTCATTATTTCGTGACACCAGTCTTTTACTTTGCACATGACTTCATTACTCTGCAGTGCACGTCACTACTTCGGTTTATCGCAACAAGTAGGGGTGGTCGACGGTGGCAAACAAGGGGTAGTCGGAGGTGATGTTTCGATTCTTTTTGTAACTGTGAGTCGCCAACCTGTCTAATCATCATCTCAAAATTTTCTCTTCAAAGAATACCCTCTTACTTGAACCATTGGAACGATTCTAAGAAGATGAAGGATCTGGAAAAATGGAACTGAGAAGACAAAATTGAAAAAACATGAAGAGCTCATGTGCGATAAACTTCGTGTGATAGGTCAAGGGTGCACGTCTGAACAAGATTGGATCGAGACATCTTGAACCAAAAATTCGTGAAATAAAATCTACATAAGCTACTCAAGTAATCAGAGAACCATAAAAAATGTTTTTTTTATGGGGTCAAGACAACTCTCGAAGGGACATATCTCATTTAATTAATTATATCTTGGGGGATGCCCAATAATCCTCTCTATTAGAGGAGCCATGCTTTCATTCAAGCGATGGTTAGTGAGAGGATGTCACAAAGCATGATTATCTCATAAGAGTGTCTCAATCCTTTCAAAGCTCTCATCGAGCCACAGGGCAGCGAGCGAGTCTCTCACATCCCAAATGAATAGTGTCTCACCGACAAGAGGCTAGTGAAATAACCAGGTCATCTCATAGGTTCCACAATATGCTTTCAAGCCTAACTGAGCCATAAGGGTGAAGGTTGAATCACCACGTCCCAAACGGATGGTCTTCTGCCCAAAAATCAGGGCTTATGAGATGACACCAACGAAGCGTCAAAATAAGTGATATGGCTCAAAGTGGGTAAGCGAAGGAAGGGTAGAGTAATCCTAAAGCATCTCAAGTAAATATTAAATTTAATTCCTACAAAATTAATCCTAAATTATAACAATTATATTGAAAGTGTCAAATACTTAGTGGCTCTCCTTGTAATGAGTTAAGAGGATTTCATGTAATTGAGAATTGCAAGAAGAAAAGTTTAGTAACAATTAGAATCAATAATCTTCTTTACCTTCTTCTGGTAGCATAAAGTAACTTGGTTATAAATGACTTTTTTCCATAAATCCCATAACTAACACATCAAATCGTATTTCCCTAACATTTACATCTCCCTACAAGGCATATTCGCCCATACCCCACAACTTAATGTGAAAAACCTAGTTTATTCTACCATAGACTTTCCTAAAATTTATGGTTCACAACATATTTTAACAGTTCACTTGATGAGAATTGAAAGTAATTTAAGGTTTGAAGGTTTATCATCACCATATAAAGTAATTAAAATACTACGCAATTCTCATCCCATCCATTCTACTTAATCATCACAAAAATAAAAATAAAAAATCTACTCAATAAGCATGATAAAACACCAAACAAATTCATTGAAACAAAGAGAAATCCACTATCCAATTGTTACAACTGAAAGACAACAGAAAGTACTCAAAAGATTTAGCTTTCCATCCTTTACAAGGACCAGGAAACGAACCAATCATTAGTCTTTTTGAATTCCTAGATTGTTGCTCCTGTAGAACTCACCCTGTCCTCCGCAATGGAAAAAGAAGGGATCTCCATAGCAAAGAAAACCCACTAATTAACCAACTGGCATCAATCTCCACCGAGTCTCTAATGTACTGTTATTTATAAGATCTCTAAATTGGCTTCCACGAATACTCTGCAGCCCTGCATGATCCCCCACACGATCCACATGTCTAAAGTCTCAAACTGCAACAACTGCCCCTGACAGTTTTTTGCGCCTAGGCGCCCAGGGGTTGGCGCTTTGGCATCAAGCTCTCTATCTGTTGAAGAGTGGACGGGCGCCTAAGCACCCTAGGAGTCTGATGCCTAGGCGCCCATGTTGCAAAGCCTAGGAATTCAAGGTGCCTACCTCTCGGGTTGGTAAAGCAGGAACTGGCGCCTAGGCACCCAAGGGTCCAACGCCTAGGTGTCGATGCCACTTTGCATCTTTAATCTCCATGTCTTCTCCAAATTTCGCCACTTCAATTTTCTATTGTATCAGCAAGATAAACATAAAAATACATTTCTTAAAGTACAATTTCATCCATAAAAATGTATAAAACATTAAGAAATACTAGCTAACTTTTCTACACATCAAATCCCTCAAACTTAAATGTTACTTGTCCCAAAGTAACACCAATGCTTAAATATTGAATCAATTAACTTATAGGAGTGGGTTTCATGGAAAACTAGCTAGAATCATGCCTCAAAAGATCCATAGTTAGGAAAATGCAATATCTGTACTAAATAAGTCCAGTCTATAGGCTATAAGAAATTTTACATTCAACAAAGAAAATATTATTTCATTTTTATTTCAAAAAGAAATTAGTAAATGCTAATAGTGCACATTAGATATCAAATATACAAAATTAAGCTATTTTTTAAATAGTTTATTAATACTTCAAAAACATAAATAGGAATGTAGTAAAGTTTTCAATTTAAAAAGAATTTTAGTAAAACCGATTTTTAGTAAGGTGCTTCTCCTCAATAAGCTTTTCATTTAAACCTCCTTTTTTCATACTTTTGGATGAATGTTTCAATCATAAGCATAATTCCTTGAGGATTACTATATTTGGATAGACTTTGTAATAATTTTGAATTCTACTATCATTTCTTTAAATTAGAACACACCACATTCCTTTTCTTTTTAATGTTTTGAAAGTTTAAGAAGTATTAGAAAAATACAATCCTATGGAGGCTAAATTCTTATTAAATATAGATCTAAGTGCACCTAGTTTAACAAATATCTAATACTTTTTTAAAGTAAATATGCTAACCACTTTTTCATATGCTAAATTGCAAAGTTTACTTAACACTAGTCTAATTTAATTTACATAAAGTTTAAATTAGTTAACTATGTTTCTCCTTTCTCAAGATTATTATAGTTGCATATTTATCCTCACTTTCCTCAAGTTTACTAAAAGCAGCTATTAAAATTTAATTTACTAATGACAAAATAATCTTAAGCACCACGAGATTCTTCCCCTCAAACTTAACTCCAAGACACTTATCGCAATTTAAACATGAATTCAAATGGGGTGATAAATATCAGTAATACTTCTTTTGAATTGTAGTGTTCCCAAATATCTTAATTTCTTAAGGGTTACTGAATGCATTTCTTGGCAAAGCAGACCCCATACAGTTTCAGGGTTGATGAATTGTAGTCTTCCCGAAGTTCTACTTTTTAAAAAGGTGGTATTTTTTGGATATTTGATTTTTCATAAGTACACTGTCAGCAATGTTTTGGATATTTGTTTTTCATCGTACAGTTTGTTCTTTGATTTTCCAAGTTTATTTATGATTGTGGTTAGTTTAAAGAATGTTAAAATAGTAGCTAATTCAGTGATTCTTATATGTGTTAGCTGCATAGACAATGATTAACAACGATGCAAGTAGAGAAATACAAGGAAGAAGAATTGCAGCTGCATTGTGTTTGATGTATGAGTACTATAGCTCATACATAGCTTGCTCTCCTTGTATGAAATCTCATATACTGGTGATATGTTCAGTATGATACAACCCGTATTCATCGATCCCTTTGAAAAACTACACAGGAATCATGAACTTCATGACTCCTTCAGGATGACTTCAAGAGAAGTTTAAGCAATAACCTTCTACATTTTATCACAAAAAAGTTAATGAGAAAATTCATGAAGCAATTTTAACACTCATCTAAAACAATCAGTGGACATTTTTCAATTGAGTCGAATGCTCTAGTCAAATTTTCATCAGAAATTATTAAACCAGATAACCCAACATTCAAAATGTATTCCATAGAGATTTCACATGAATTGCGGTATATGTAATTTTTTTAAGTAATTATATTCATTCATTATTTCCAGAATTCAAATGAATACAATAACTTAGATACCCTTGTTAAATTTGTTAAAACTATATTGGAGCAATCGATAGAACACAAATGAATGCACGAGTTTTAAATAATGAAATTATTGCATTCATCAAACGATGCGAATCACCAACACAAAATGTCATGGTTGTATGTAACTTCAACATGTGCTTTATTTTTATTTTTGCTGGTCGAGAAGGTAGTGCACATGCAATTACTTATTCAAATTTACCACAAGAACTCAGAAATACAACGTTTCTCATCCACCCATAGGTTTGCTAGAGTCTCAACTAATCATATATTATTTTCACTAAAATGCTAATTATTATATTTATGTCAGATAAATTTTACATCAGACAATCTTTATCATAGACTAAAAGTGAGTTGCTTAAGACTTGCACCAGGATGGGGAAGGTGCATGGGAGATGAAAGAGCCGAGGGAGTAATTACAGATGCCATCGTTGTGGGGCGAATAGAGTGATTATATTTTTTTCACTTTATTTGAAATATTTTGTGAAAGCATTTATTGTTTATTGCATTGATGATTTATGCAATGATGAACATTTTGAATTTCAATGTTATTTTAAGTTATTTTTTATGTATTTCTTCTCACTTGGATGACCAACGAGACAACTGTGGGTGTAAGATATTGCAAATTTTTATTGCATGTTTTTTCAAGGTCTATAATGAAATATTCAACTTTATGAGTTTTTATGGATGATTTATATGTTGTTATTGGTTCTTGATACGTGTGAAATCCCAATGAAGATAATCAAGTTCATTTTTTTTCAGTGTTATGACTTTTGAGGTTCTTCTATATGTATTTTTTTGGTGATATGCATTTGTGAACAAAAGTGCGAGCTGAGTATTGCGTGATTTAAAGGCAACAAAAAAATTTTTTTTTTAATAAAGTCTACTATTTTTTTTTAGTGACAAATTTATTGGTTAAAACTCCATTCTTCGGAACCTCCCGGTTTCATAAAATTGGAATTGATTACTCCTAATATTCTTTATTGCTAATGTTGCATCTAAGATCTGTGTTTTTGATTTTGAACTTTAATTTTGAACTTTAAGAAAAAAATGAACTCGAGGACTTTCGACACTTGTGGATTATAATGTTCAGTGCTGACTTGCGCAACAGTTCTTGATATTAGTTTCCCCTCCTGCGCGATAAGAAATGCGCGCTGTTTTCTTTATTTTAAATCCGAACGCATAGGCACGATATCTATCACCTCACCCAGCCATGACAGCAACGACCCCCACCACCGCCGCCAGCCGAAGGCAAAACAATTGCGAGACGTCACCGCCGCCGCCTGTCACCGCCAACGACATCATCCTCCTCGCTCAAAACATCTCAGCCACGCTTCCCCTNTTTGTTTGAAATATAAAATAATTTAAAATAATTATATATATATAATTTATCATTTTTTAAAAATAATTATATGATCTAAAAATTTATCACGCTTTGAAATATTAAATATTATAAATTATAATAATGATTTATAGTTTTTTTAAGAATTTTATAGTAATTTTCTTAATGGATTAATGAACCTGTCACATTACAAGCAACTTCCATTCAATAAGTTATGTGAATTATGTATACAAGTTCATAATTTACGAGGACATGTCGTTGTATTTTGTTCTTTATGTAGATGTTGGAAAACCCGTCCCAAAGAGAGTTTTTTATGATGATGAGATTAATTATTTATGCTATTTTCATGAAGATGGGGATGCTTAAATTTCATTTATTTTTAGTTGGACAATTTATATTTGTTTTTCTTTGGGACATTGTCTGTGCTGCTTTGGATATTTGATTTTTCGTAAGTACACTGTCAACGATGTTTTGGATATTTCTCTTTCATTGGCAGTTTGTTCTTTGCTTTTCCAAGTTTATTTATGGTTTTGGTTTGTTTAAAGAATGTTCTAATAGTAGCTAATTCAGTGATTCTTATATGTGTTAGCTGCATTGACAATGATTAACAATGATGCAAGTACAAAAATACGTGGAAGAAGAATCACAGCTGCAATGTGTTTGATGTATGAGTACTATAGCTCATACATAGCTTGCTCTCCTTGTATGAAATCTTATATACTGGTGATATGTGGGTTGGGGAGTTGCTTGTAGGACACCAAATAAAATTCACAATATGTTCAGTATGATACAACCCACATTCATCGATTTCTTTGAAGAACTATACAGGAATCATGAACTTCATGACTCCTCCAGGATAACTTCAAGAGAAGTTTAAGCAATAACCCTCTACATTTTATCACAAAAAAATCTATGAGAAAATTCATGAGGCAATTTTAACACTCATCTAAAACAATAAGTGAATATTTTTCAATTGGGTCGAATGCTCTAGTCAAATTTTCATCAGAAATTATTAAACCAGATAACTCAAAATTCAAAATGACTTCCATAGAGATTTCACATGACTTGCGGTATATGTCAATTTTTTAAGTAATTTTATTCATTCATTATTTCCAGAATTCAAATGAATACAATGACTTAGATACCCTTGTTAAATTTGTTAAAACTGTATTGGAGCAATCGATAGAACGCAAGTGAATGCATGAGTTTTAAATAATGAAAATATCGCATTCATCAAACGATGTGAATCACCAACACAAAATGTCATGGTTGTATGTAACTTCAACATGTGCTTTACTTTTATTTTGATTGGTTGAGAAGGTAGTGCACACGTAATCACTTATTCAAATTTACCACAAGAACTCAGAAATTCAATTTTTTTCATCCACCCCTGGGTTTGCTAGTCTCAACTAATCTTATATTATTTTCACTAAAATACTGATTATTATATTTATGTCAGATAAATATTGCGTCAGACAATCTTTATCATAGACTAAAAGTGAGTTGCTTAAGACTTGCTCCAGGATGGGGAAGATGCATGAGAGATGAAAGAGCCTAGGGAGTAATTACAGAAGTCATCGTTGTCGGGCGAAGAGAGTGATTATGTTTTTTTCACTTTATTTGAAATATTTTGTGAAAACATTTATTGTTTATTGCATTGATGATTTATGCAATGATGAATATTTTTAATTTCAATGTTATTTTCAGTTATTTTTTATGTATTTCTTCCCACTTGGATGACCCGCGAGACAACTATGGGTGTAAGATAATGCAAATTTTTATTGCATGTTTTTTTCAAGGTCAATCATGAAATATTCAACTTTATGGGTTCTTATGGATGAGCTATATATTGTTATTGGTTCTTGACACGTGTGAAATCCCAATGAAGATAATCAAGTTCATTTTTTTAAGTGTTATGACTTTTGAGGTTCTCCTATATGAATTTTTTTGGTGATATGCATTTCTAAAAAAAAATGTGAGCTAAGTATTGAGTGATTTAAAGCCAAAAAAATATCTTTCTTTTTAAATAAAGTCTACCATTTTCTTGTAGTGACAAATTCATTGATTAAAACTTCATTCTTCGAAACCTCTCTTCGGAACCTCCCGGTTTCATAAAATTGAAATTGATTACTTCCAATATTCTTTATCGCTAATGTTGTATCTAAGATCTGTGTATTTGATTTTGAACTTTAAAAAAAAACTGAGCTCCAGGACCTTTCGTGGATTATAATGTTCAGTGCTTGCGCTACAGTTTTTAATAAAATGTTGCTGCTCGTAGATGTACTTGATATTAGTTTCCCCTCCCGCGCGATAAGAAATGCGCGCTGTTTTCTTTATTTTAAATCCGAACGCATAAGCACGATATCTATCACCTCACCCAGCCATGACAGCAACCACCCCCACCACCGCCGCCGGCCGAAGGCAAAACAATTGCGAGACGTCACCGCCGCCGCCTTTTACCGCCAACGATATCATCCTCCTCGCTCAAAACATCTCAGCCACGCTTCCCCCATCCCTCTCCTCCTCCAATCTCCTCCCTTTACTCCACTCACCTTCACCATCCCTCCTTTTCTCCCTCCTCTCCCTTTTCTCCCGCTCCCCTCCATCATCCTCCCTCCTTACCCCCGTCATCCTCTCCTTTCTTCGTCTTTTCTTCTCCCGTNCTTCCCCTATCCCTCTCCTCCTCCAATCTCCTCCCTCTACTCCACTCACCTTCACCATCCCTCCTTTTCTCCCTCCTCTCCCTCTTCTCCCGCTCCCCTCCATCATCCTCCCTCCTTACCCCCGTCCTCCTCTCCTTTATTCGTCTCTTCTTCTCCCGCAACCTCCCCAGAGACCTCGACTCCTCCTGCCTCTTTCACCTCATTTCTCCTCTCCTATCCAAGCTTAACCACTCCGATCTCTCCTCCATACTCGATATTCTGTCTTCTCACCTCTCCGACATTAACGATGCCGACAAGGCCCAGGCCCTCGACCTCCTCCCTAACCNTTTCTCCTCTCCTATCCAAGCTTAACCACTCCGATCTCTCCTCCATACTCGATATTCTGTCTTCTCACCTCTGCGACATTAACGATGCCGACAAGGCCCAGGCCCTTGACCTCCTCCCTCACCTTCTCAACCTCGCCAACCCCTATGGAGAGCTCATCGACGCATTCCTCGAAAAACTTCTCTCCGTCAGCTGGTCCAAGGCACTTCTTGTCAAAATGTGCTCTCTCATCCGGGAGTGCCCGGCTATATCTAGGGTTAGGGTTTCGGAGTTTCTTCGGAAGATTTTCGACGGATTGAGGGATGCGGACATCCAGGACCTCCCATGGCTGGTGTTCCAGCTATTGCTGCTCGCTTGTAAGGGAATTAATTCAGTTTCCAGAAAGCAGTTGATTGCCGATTTGTTAAAATTTTTTGGGGAGCCAATGAAGGCGNGGATGCGGACATCCAGGACCTCCCATGGCTGGTGTTCCAGCTATTGCTGCTCGCTTGTAAGGGAATTAATTCGGTTTCCAGAAAGCAGTTGATTGCCGATTTGTTAAAATTTTTTGGGGAGCCAATGAAGGCCCCGGCTTCAGTGGTGCGGCAAGTGGAGGGGACTGTTCTGATGCACGTGAACTTCTCCATTAAGCAAGATCCCTCGCTGGGTTCGGAGGTTATCGCCGTTGTTCGCTCCGATCTAGGTACGTTCAACCATTTTGCTGCTGCGGTTTTGTTATCGGTGGCCAGGATTCGGCGGTTCAACGAGAGCTCGATTGGCGCCCTAAAATCGGTTGCTGTTGGTTCTCACCAGGATTGCAAATTTGCAAGGTGACATTCCTCATTCCATTTTGTTCAATTTTATTATTGAGGATTGTTGAGTTAGAATCACTGAATAATATAAAGCTCTTAGNAACGAGAGCTCGATTGGCGCCCTAAAATCGGTTGCTGTTGGTTCTCACCAGGATTGCAAATTTGCAAGGTGAAATTCCTCATTCCACTTTGTTCAATTTGATTATTGAGGATTGTTGAGTTAGAATCACTGAATAATATAAACCTCCCAGTTTTTTTTATTTTTGTAATCCATTGCTCCTAGTTTTCTAGTTCTTACAAACAAGCAAAATTGTGCCATCATTTTAGGAATGTTTTTAGCCGGCTTCATGAGCAAAGTTAAGCGAAGGGCATGACGCCTACTTCACTTTGCTGAAACGCTCTTCAAAGTTAATTTGCATGTTTTCTTTACAATTTTTACTTTTTAAGTATTGCAATAAACAATTAGAAATCGTTCGAAATTTTAATTTGTAGATTCAATATTTGACTTTAAATTAGGTATCATTCAACATTCTTTTCTATTTTTTATAAATTTTCAAGTTATAATTTATATTTTATAACTTTAATGAATGTATTTATAAAATAAAAATTATATATCACTTATTAGTGTTTTAGTTAATAAAAGTGTCGTTTTGCTCTGCAATTTGCCCTTTGAAGTAAAAATAAATCATTGCAACATTGTATTGCTGCATTTTAGCAAAACTAATGATCCTTTTATTTATTTTTCAATTTTTAAAGTCTCTATACAAAAGAAATATTAAATGAATAACCATGGTTTTGTCCTGTTAATTAGAGATTGGGTTGGTGACAAAGTCATGGCTTGCCGATCAACTAGCTTATAACATGGCTTCCAATCTTCTGTTTACGGTTTTCTTTTTAAGTTGAACTAACCAATGGTTGTTTTTCTAACAATGGTAGAGCGTGGCTTGGGTTGCATCCAACGCAGGAAATAATGCTTTGGTTGTTAGTTAGGAAGGATTGTTTAAGTTTTGTGCAACTTAGTCATACATAGTAGATTATATTTAACATGGTTTGTGTGCATAGACTGCAACCAGATGAAACTTTGGTTGGGTACCAATCAAACATATATGCCTATGTTTCGTACAACCTAAGCTCCATTAATAAGAATATGTACTTTTCGCACACTCTGAAATGTGATAATAGAGGAATTGGCCTCAACTATTGCAGAAGCCTCTAAATTCAAAATTAATTAATTATGTTTTATGCTCAAGAAAGAAATTCCTTATATAAATAAAAACATATAGAATATGTTAAAACAAGCATAGGAAAATAAGTACTATTTGATTTCATCAAAGAGTTTTTAACTATAGTTCAACAAAACAACAACAGCTAGCAAAAAGCAAAGAAGAACAACTATATAAATAACCACCACAAAAAACCCAATAGAAGTCCAAGAAAATTATAATATAAACTGAAGTATCGAATATGATACTATTAATGAATTGTTTGTACTTGCAATATCAAAGAATGAAACAATCTCGTAACATTTGTTAAAAATAGAAGTTTATCACGAATGCGTATGATATTCAAACCCTGCTAGTAATTCTTATTTATTGAAGCATGAAGGGTAAAAGGCACAATTTACAATACAGTAGCAGCATAATGATTGTCATCAAATCATTAGGCTACCAAAACATTATATGGCATAAATAAACAAGGGCCACATATTCTAAGTTGATTTACAATATGGTGATGGTTATGATCATCAACACAAAAATATTTATGAATGCATTTTCATGCTAATATATTCAAGTGCAATCACATTGGGTATAACCATATATATTTAAAGATTACTCATCAATTTTATATCATTATTCTATCTAACTATATATATGTAGTCAGTTTTACTAAAATATTCTAAAATCAGGTAAGTATATATTGAACCACCCATATAAATAGTGCAGCGACTCTCAAAAGAGTTTGTGCGTGCGTGTCAACCAGCTAGAACTATTGATCGGCTAGTTGAGAACAACAGTTAGTTGTTGGAACATAATTCAATAGCATAAAAGCTTTGGTAGACCAGGGGCAAGATTGGTCAGTTATTTCTGTCAAGAAAGGATAGTCCACTACCATGAACCTTCCCTATTCACTTTGGTTATTTTTTACATGTTTAGATAATGTGACTATGGGTTAAAGAGTTTGGAGTACTTGAATGCAAATTTAAGCAATTTATGCCTTTATTACAAAAAAGAAGAAATCACATATAGGTTTATACAAAATTCTCATTATTTTTTATTTTTGTTTTGAGCATTGAAGGAAAAATTAGTTAAGCACATTTGGAGTCAAATTAAAATGAGGACATGCTTATGCCATCCACGAACACATGTCCTCATACACACATTCTTACATGATTTTTTTTCGCTAGTTATTTGGGCGGTTAGAAGTGGACGTGTAGCAAGCAATATATATCTTCTCATTCTAATTTGAATGAAGATGTATTTTAAGTCAATATTTTTCCAGAAATTTGAAACCATTTAACATGCAGGGATTGCAAGTGGTTACCAGATTGTATGAAGGAGGAATTACTGCAATATGCTAAGTGCGTTGAAAAGGCTTTAGTTAGAACTGTAAGCTTCCTTTGCGTATTATGGTTTTTTCCTTTCGTGTTCAGGCATTGGAGCCTGTTGAGTTTGATTCTGATGTGTTTGGCTAGTGTTGCAGGTTAATGAGAGCAGCTCCGGACGAGAACATGTGGTTCCTAGTATTTTGCAGTTTGGGTTTACTTTGTTGGAGTCAGTGGATGTGAAGAACTGTGAAGGAAGTTGCATTCCTGATGGACTGATGAGCTGTGAAGAACTTGGAATTCATATGCTTAAAACACTGTTTGAGGTTCATGAAATGGCACGAAATCAGGTTTGCTTCATTTTTATTTGCTTAATTGTTCGGGATACTTGTTAGGCCCTTTGTGTCGGCCCTCATATTTTTCCATGGGGGTGGGGTGCTGCTAGGAAATTTGGTCATACGTCTTCATCTAATAAAAAAAATTGCTCTCACTTATAGTTTAGAACACTACAGATTAACTGAAAATGAGATTCACATAATATTAAATGCGTGAAGAACACCATGATATGAGTGAGATTATGAAAGTTTAGAGCAGCAAGGCCATGTGCATTATCAACTAGAAAGTCATTTATAGCGGTTGAGCTTCTCAATTGAGTATGTGTACACTTTTTACGTTGTCCATTGAGAATTCTATTAAACTATATTCGCTTACTAATGATGAAAAAATCGATGCACATCTTTTTTCACATGTAGTGTAAATCTAGGGGTGTAAATAAGCCGAACGTGAGTCAGCTCATAGCTTGTTCGTGTTCGGCTTGTTCAAGAATTTTTTTGTTCGAATTTGAGCTCAAACTTTTAAGCAAACCGAGCCATGCCTCGAGCTCTCATTCATTTTATATCTAAGATTATTAAAAATGTAAAGAGAGTTTTGATATGTGCTAGAAAATTCGCAGCGGTAGAGTAATAAATTATTGTCTTAGTATTGCATGAGAATTCAACACAGTGAAATAAAAGAAGACAACTAAGAGTGACAGCAGAAGTTTTTACGTGTAAAACCTGTAAAGGAAAAAACAACGGGGTCGACTCATTTGTAAAAGTTTATTATAAGTTGATGATGACAAAGACCCCTTATCCCATTGTTATAAAATCTTCTGAATTACAACATCGATGTGCGAATGAATTTATTGTAAGAAGTGGGCGATGACCGATGACTATCGGTGGAGGCCGACAGGTGGTCGTCGACTACATTCAGCTGCAATCGGCGGTGGTCAGTGGCGATCAACGTTGATAAGAGTGGTGCTGGACTTTAACTCCTTAAAACATCGAGTTCTTTCTCATGCCTCAAGCTCTCCTCCCCCTCATGGGAAGGGGTGATGCTCTATTTATAGTTATTGGTGCAGTTAATGCAGGAATATGAACAATTTTGATCGGATGGTCCGAAGAGTTTCCTTCGATCAAACAATATTTGATTGTTTTAATGATGTCAGAATTGAACAATCTTGGGCTCATTGGATGAGTCTTGTCGAAACGCTAGATCCGACACTCGTTTGACATTCTAAATATGTTTGAAAAACTTTCAAGAATGGTTTAATGACTTGATCTGAGCTTAATTTGACTCGAATTGGACTAATTTTGATATAATTGGGTGTATCTCATCTACCAATCAGTTTGACTATAAGTTTGCTGAAATCAGAGTTCTGGTTGATTTTTAATTGAAGTATGAATGCTTCTTGTTCAAAAGATTGTCTCGAGATTTGTGTGGGATGATGAAAATTTATTGATGGTGTATCAATTTTAATAAATTAATTTATCATTTCTAAATTTTGAAAAATAATTATTTCTTACTAATATACAAGTATTATGCCAATCAATACTTCATCCCTTTCGCTTCCACAAGCTTCAGCTTTTCAAATATGGGAGTTTTAATTTTTCTATTAAAAATAATTTCTAATTTGAAATCTCGATGTGGGACTTATACTTAGGTGGGGCAGACTGGGTGGGACTGTGGGAGTGCTGGAAAATTCTAGAGAACGAACGGGGGGGACCACCCAATTCTTATGTATTTATATATTTTACATTTAAACGTAGAAAAAAGTCTTGAGGTATTTATAGACATGCCATCCATTTTTTATGTATTTATATATTTAACACTTAAATTTTATTTTTTGTACATTTATACGAACCAAATCTTTGATATAATATCAAAGATACCACTAATTTAGTTTTTACATATTATTTATTTATTATTTAATTAATTTGAAGCAAAATAAGCCAGCCATGATTGAACAAAAGTTTGTTCATGTTTGACTCGTTAATAAATCGTGCTAAAAAAATATGTTCGTATTCATAGAATTGTCAAAAAAATTTGTTGTTTGCGAACAAGTTGTCTTGTTCGGCTTATTATGTAGCTCCTGTTCGAATTGTTTGTTAAGAGAGCTAAACACGAATAAATTTTTTAAATATGAATTATAAATGAGCCGAACATGAACTATTTTTTTTTCTATGATTTTTTTAGATCATTTAGCTCGAATAAGGAAACTAAATAATATTATTTATATAATCACAACTCGTGTGGCTATGTGGTTCTGCACATTTTATTGCATAGGAATGGTGTATGTTTGAATTTGACATCTTATATCTATATTTTTAATTAATTCAGACGAGCCAATCCGAGCTGAGCACAAGTTAAAAATAAAAACAAATAAATTTCGAGCTGAACACGAATAGACTGTTCACGACCATTTCGTAAATGAGTCAATTTCAAAAATAAAATAAAAATAAAAGAGCTGAACACAAGCACATATTCAACTCGCTCAAACTCGCTCAAGCTCGACTTATTTACACTTTTATATGTCCGGCTCGTTTGTTTAACAAACCAATCGAACATGAGCTATTTAGCGAGTCAAACACAAGTTGTTCGTGACGAAATTTTTTTTTGATAGCCTGTGTAAACCATGACCTTTTTTCTCAGCCTCAATATCCAAACAGTTGGGTATACTAGCATAAGTACTGGGAAAATACAAACTCAATTGAAGCTTTTATAGATTATAAAACTTGCAAGTCAAAAATTTAGATTAATATGAAAATTTTTAGTATGAAAATAATTATAAGGAATGTAGTATCAAATAGTTTCCTAGTAGAGCTTAGATTAATTTCAAAATTGTTAGTATGAAAATGACAAGGAATGTAATATCAAATAGATTACTAGGAGTAGCCAAGGGTATCGATAGATAAGTTCAGAAGGTGTTCCAAGTTTGAAACTTGTATAAATACACTAGAGAAGGAAGCTGAAGAGCAATTTTGAGCTTAGAGATTATTTTTGTATGTAGAGATATAAACAACCTTAATGATAGGGCCTATTTATAAGAAAAGAAGATCATAGGATGGTAGCCAATATGTAGGGATAATGTTAGTTATAAATAAGATAAATAGAAATTAACAAATATGAGAAAGTAAATACAAGATAAGTAAATTTAGATGATTGTAACTAATTTATAATTTTTACATAAGCTTAATTAGTATAATAAATAACATTATATGACTAAAAAATAGATGAGCATAGGTTAAATTTAATTAATTTTCTTAAATTTTTTTAGGAAGTTCTTAAAAGCAAGCTCTTTGTAGTGATTCAATGTTTTAAATTAGAAAGATTATATATTCTTAGTAATATAAGCGATATGTTCATTATTTTGGAAATTGTATTAGCCATAAAAATTAGGTGCAGATGAATATGATTTAAAGTTGATAAGTATTCTCTTTGATATAATTCTACTTTCATCAATCATGATAGAGGATAATTATAAATAAGTTGGAGTCAAAATATTTATTAACTTAATTATTAAAGAGAGCAATGAATACAAATACATATAAGTAAAATAATAATAATAATAATAATATAAGTAATAATTGAAAATTAATTTGATTAATTAAAAAATGCTTGAATTTTAAAAGTTTGATATCATGTTTAATAGGCTGTTAGTATCAACATAAATATTATCGTGACTCCAAGCTAGTTACCCGAATATTGAGAATTTAATGTGATAACTGAGGTGAGTAATTATATTTTTAAATTATAGTAATATATTTTTAAGAAGAACGCCAAAATAGTCTCTCGATTATTAATAAGTGTCCAATTTAGTTCTCGAGTTTTAAAATGTCCAATTTTGTCCCCAACTATTAAAAATTGTTATGAATTGGTCATAAATAAAATTTTTTGATTCATTTAACATTTTCTTTCATATTTTGAAGGGTACTTCCATTTATTTTCAAAATTCATGATATAAACACACGAAGGGCTCGTCTAGACTCACCTTAAATTTAAATCTTTGCTGCTCCTCCACTCGTGCGACTTCTCCCCTTTAATTTCATCATCTACAGTGTAAGCAACTCAATGTGCGTACTCATTCGCTGCTTCTCCACTTGACAGAGTAGTTTCCGTCTCCATTGACTTTGTTTGCGTCGACGGTAAGGCCTCGTCTCTATCCTAGCGTGGCTTCTCCCCTTCTATTTCCCCATCGACGAAGCAAGCAACTAAAGACGAGTACTCATTCGTTGCTTCTTCACTTGACAGAGTAGTCCCTATCTTCGTCTCCATATGCGGTGCTTGCGTCGATGACAAGACTTTGTCTCCATCTGAGCGCTTCTGTATCCCCCTCGACCATCGTTCATTGCAAAGAGAGGCGGCTTCGACATACGTCGGTTCAACCTGGGGAAGCTACGACTCCAGTCAGGTAAATACTTCACCATAAGTTTGTGGAGAGGAGTAATTCGCTAAAAAACTGTAATATATGTGGCAAAATAAATTATTTAATCAGATTTAAAAGCAGAAAACGATGGAGAAATCGAATTTCAGGTTTTGTGATGTTTGCTTTTAATCGTAGTTGAGAAGTATTTAATTAGGTTTTAAGCAAAATTTAATCTAAATCTAACAAAACGACATATACAATAATTTTTATGTTGGATATATTTATAAATAATTACATAAAAGAAAATACCATTCAATTCATGTAGATCAACGTTAAATTTACCTAAAAATATGATTTATGACCAATTTAGAGCAAATTTTAATAGTCTGAGATTAAATTGGAGTATCCTAAAACTCTGAAACTAAACTTGAAACTTGTTAATAGTCTGAGGATTATTTGAACTTTTACTGTTTTTATTTCTAAGTGTATTTTTTATTTTAATTATGCTTCAAACTAGTGAGATTTAAGTTCATACTAGTGAGATTAATTAGGCTAGTTATACATATATTTTTCACTCTCCTTAGTATCTAATATATTATAAAGATCATTAAAAGCAGAATTTTTAGCCTCACATATTGTTTTTTTAGACTCCCTGCGGACCGTTTGATATTTTCTCAGTTATCTAAGATTTTACATTTAAACCAGTTTTTGTAACATAACTTCTTATATTTTATCTTTTCTTGCACATTATTATTCCACCACCAACTATTTTTATTTAAATAAACTTTTTTTTATTCTCCAAATATATCTTTTGCTACTTGTTTAATAGTATTTGTTACTTTTTTCCCACATATCGTCTGCTTTATCATGAACATCCCAAATTTTGAAATCTTGAATTTTACTCATAAAAAATAATCTTATTTATGTATTTTTTATTTTACAACTCTTCATCTTCAAATTTAAAACTAATAAACGATGTTGGGTACTTAAATCTTTATTTGGAAGGACCTTACAATCTTTACAATCTAGATGATCTCTTTTTCTCTCAAGAAAATAATCAATTTGTGTTTTATTAGATTCATTCTTATAAGTAATAAGATGTTTATCTCTTTACTTGAACAAAATATTAGTAATAACACAATTATATGTTAAAGCAAAATCTAAAATAACTCTACATTCTTCATTAGTCACTCCAAAACCGTAGCTACCATGAATATTTTTAAAATCTTCAACCACTCTACTGACATGTCCATTTAAATCTCCTCCAATAAAATCGCTTTTCATTAAGCGGTATCAATTGTATTAAGTCTTCTAAGTGAATCCAGAATTTATCTTTAAACCCTATATCTAAACCTACTTGAGGAGCATAAGTACTTATAATATTAAAATCTTAGTATCCATGATAATCTTAAGGGCTATAATTTTATCTCCAACTCTATTAAATTTTACAACAATATCTTTCAAAACTCTTATCTATAATTACACCTACACCATTTCTAGTGCGACTCTTACCAGAATACCATAGTTTAAGACCTAAGTTATTAATCTCTTCAATCTTTTCTTCCATTTATTTAGTTTCTTAAACACATAAGATATTAATCTTTCTATGAATCATAATATCAACTAATTCCATTAATTTACCATTGAGAATACATATATTCCAAGATCCTATTATAATATTAATTTCTTTAGTATTATGGACAGATTTCTTTACCCGCATCTGTCCGTAATGTGAGAACCCTTGCTTATTTGACACTACATCCGGGAGCCAGTGTAGTGACCCTTGCACACTTGTCACTTTATTCAGTCTATATAACGGGTCGCTTCCAGGGGACGCCCTAACACTTACACAAAGATAAAAAAGATTCATGTCATGATTTTTTTTCGACAAGTTTTACGCTGGATGTTAACTATTTAACGCAATTTTCCACTTTTCACATCTGGGTTTGGGATCGACATTGATAGTGAATTAGATAAAACGAAGCGAAAAAAATATTATAAAAATGTTCTTCTATATATAGTAAAAATTTATAAGTTAGCTCAGATTAATTTGAAAAAGTTTGAAATTTCATTTTGTATTTAAATTTGGTCCAAGAATATGTGGAAGTTTCCCATGATCATCTCAAGGTTTTGCGACCTAAAGCTTAGATGGATATGCTGAAATTTAGAGATGGAAATTGGAGAACAAGTAGGAGTTTGGTGATTTTTTTTCAGTTTGTGAAGGCACAGAAGGTCTTCAACATAGATCCTATTAAGGAAGGAAGGGCATGTCGACCGTTTTAATTTTGGTTTTGAAATATATATATAGGAAAATATGAAAATAGTTTTGATATGAATATGATTTTTGAAAGTATCATTTTGATTTAAAAATAGGTGAGACCAAACGAACCTGACATTTTGAATAGTTTGAGTGACTAAGCACGATACCACAAATAATACATTTATTCCGAAGAATAAACATATCATTTGTAGTAGACCCAATCACCTAAACTAAAGAATTTGTGACATCCATTTGGTCTGCGAAATATTTTATATGAGACCAACAAGTTCTCCTACCTAATATGAGGATTAGATAGAGTTTATTTTATCTGGGTTCCAAGTTTTCTTTAGAGTCAATCCCATATAGTTAATTACATCTTAAATGATTGGGGTCACTTAAGAAAACTCTCGATTAAGATCAATTGTTTTGCCTTCAAGATTTCAAATTTTAAGTTTCCACGATTTGACATGAGAAAATCAGATGGGAGTGGCTCAAAATAGGAACAATTATCTTAAGGAATCCAAATAAGCGAAGAGTATGAGATATCATAGATCCAGGGAGAACCCTGGTGATTTCTCAACTATCCTACTGTTTGACTTTATATATTTGAAATGATGTTGTTTAATATTTAATCCTGCAATTTATTTAGAATTTAGGACTTATATTCGCACGATATCTGATCGTGTCAATAGCCTAAAAAGATAGGAGGATTTACACCGTACCATATGATAACCTCAAAATCTTAAAGTGTTAGGGCTTATAATTGCATAACAGGGTTGTGCAAAAGCCTAAAAATGATATGTGAGGGTTTACGCTGCGCTAAACAAACCACCTCGAACTCCTATGAGTTGTTATTCAAACTAAAGAAAGTGATTGGTGCTATAAATGTGAAAGTGTTTTGATGTTCCAGATCCACCTTGAAGTTGTTTCTCGTCGTGCTGCCCACGGTGTTCGCTCCAAAGCTCTTCATAGTAGGACCTCTAGGTTTAATGTTAATCCTATATAACCACTAGGTTTTTCTAAACTAGCTATAATGTGTATCAAAATAACAAAACATGCAGTATAAAAGAAAATAACAGTAGAATGTACACTAAAGTGGAAGAACAATATAACATGCTGAAAGAATAGTATGACGTGCTAGGAAAAGCGGTATAACATGCTAGAGAAAAACAACATAACGTGCTAGAGAAAATTAGTATGACATGCTAGGAGAGTAATACAACATGCTAGGAAATAAAAAATGCTGCAATGTAAATCACACATGTAAATTTGGGAAGTTTGCTGTTCCTTTAAACTAGCTATTATTCACTGTATAAATAAAAGAAACGTTGCTTGAAAAACTCGAGTAAATCGAGAAATAATCCCCGACGGAAAATTCGAAAAAATTGACGAATAACAATCCAAATAAAACTATAAAAAACCTGGGGAAAATCTCGGAGAAAAGACGACGAGTGCTTTGTCCAAAAAATTCAAGAAAAACATACGAAAAAGTCTGAAAAGAGGGGACCACAAACACTCGGGTCGGGGCTATGCTTAAATATATATTTGTACTCGAGGGCCGTCGAAGACTACTCGATCACCCAGATCTATAAAACCCGCCACTCCACTAGAAGGATATCCTACTGAACCTAACTTAGGAGAGTACTCCTTAGCCCGGGATTGGTAATCAACAAGTGGGCAACCTAAATGTAACATATTTTTAAAATTTAAGTTTTGGCATGTATATATGTTTCAAGCATACAAAAGAGAAGTTTTTTTTAATTTTGTAATGAAAATATTTTTTATAAATATTGTATTTGTTCTTATCAATTTGTTTTATCAATTTTTTTTTTAAATATAGTTGTCCACAAGTCGATCACGTCATTGGGCCTAGGACCACCAACAACCTAAGAAGGTACGAGTCCCCCTCTAGTCTTATGTCGGTGAATGATACTTTCATTCTACAGTTTATCAGGTCCCAGGATTGAGTCATGGTATTGTAGTATGATGTATCATTCTGCTCTACCACCAGAGTGCCTTTGTCATCATCGCCCTACGCGCCAAAACAAAACCGACCTATTTGTGACTTTGCTTGATGGTTTCACATATAACAAAAGACTATACATGAGCACTTATGTATCAGACATAAACACGTAAAACCGAACCAATAAGCAAGGAAATAAAAGAATAAAAATGGGGATGAGAGAGAGGACATTGATTCACCTAAAACATCGAAGAGACATATGATGAATCAACCCTCAAAGGTGCTACAAAAAGACCTAGGAAAGAAGACCCAATATCCTTGAATCAATCTTAGAAGGATATCATTTTATCACATTTCTTAAATGGATCAACCCAAGAAGGGTATCCTTTACAAATGACAATTTTATGAATTTCCAAACTATTCATGAATTCAATTTATATCAAATTCATGATTTCTTGAAATAAAACTATAAAACCTTTTATATGACGCAGAATAAGAGATACTAATTAATAGAGAGGGCAACCTTCTATCCTTCCAGAAAATCATGCCAATATCAAAATCATTTAAATCCAACCTTCATTAAAAGCTTTTTCATTTCACATAAACATGAAATTATCCATATAAATATTCATAACCAGAGGTCACAGAGAGGGATGACTATCAACCCAACTTATTCCATGAAGGATCAACAGATAAGACTCTCGGGTAAAGCAGAAAAGAGGGTAGGGGCTCACGGGCTAGACCAGGAAAAGGAACAGGGCTCACGGGTAAGACCAGGAAAGAGGGCAGCCAAACCTCCAATAAGAAGCTCACGGCCACAGATGGCAAGGAGGAACCCAACACCACACAAACCCCCAGGTAGGGGTAAAGAAGAAGGCTCCAAAGGCAGCGTAGACCTACGGGTAAGGGCCAAGAAGAAAGCCCCAAAAACAACATAAAGAAACCACCATAAGTACTACCATTGCATTGTGTTTGACATACATTAGAGAGTGAATGGACATACTATCTTAAACCACTATGACCGAACCCACCTTCATGACAATGCTCAAACTAAACATTCTCGCATAGAGATAGGTATTGAAATTCATGAAGTTTAAGATGACAAATTTGATTACTAATAACATATCTTAAGGGGAGCATTAAAGAGAAGGCCCTAACCAAGCCATGCCCAACAAAAGTGTCGAACCAAATCCAAGGAACAGTCCTAAGCAGTAAGAGATTTCAACTAACATATAATACCAAAAGAAGCTTAAACTGAGCCCACCAAAGGGGTAAGCCAAGCCCAAAGAAAGGTCCAAACATATAAGAAATTTAACCAACATAACTCACCAGAAGGAGAACAAACTAAGCCTAGGAAAAGGCCAACCCGAGCCCAGCAGAAAGGGAAAATCGAGCCCCATGCATAATCCAAACCAACTCCAGGCAAGAGTGAAACCAAGCCCAAGGAATGATTCTAACAATAAGGGATTTCAACTAAAATGCAACCTCAAAAGGAGCCCAACCAAGTCCAACATAAGGGGCAAACCAAGCCAGCACAGGGTAAGTCGAACCAAAACCGAGTCCCACCAAATGGGAGAACAAAAAAAAATTCATTTATAATTTGGTCCAAAAGGGGCTTAAATCGAGCTCAATCGCAGGGGTAAAACCGAGCATCATAGAGGCTAAACCGAGCCCAACGCAGGGGCAAAACTGAGCCAACACAGGGGCAAAACTAGTCAACACAAAGGGCAAAATCAAGCATCATAAAGGCTAAATCAAGCCTGACATAGGGGCAAAACCGAGCCAGCACAGGGGCAAACCGAGCCCAACAAATGGGCAAAACTGAGTCAGCACAAAGGGCAAAAACCGAGCAGCATAGAGGCTAAACCGAGCCCAACACAGGGGCAAAACCGAACCAACACAGGGGCAAACCGAATCTAGCAAAAGGGAGCAAAAACAGAAAAACATTCCAGGTAAATTGAAGTCATCAAATGGGTCAAAACAAAGCCATAAACAATCAGATTTCATAAAGTCTTAGACTTCAAAATTTATTACACCCCAACATATGTTTTAAGTAGGAATTGATAACAGGAAATAGATAAGTGTAACGAATCCCTAAAGCCGAATATTTCTCAGTATTGAAATGAATTCCAACACTTCCTTGATTCAAAATTAACAATAATAAAAGACCTCAACATTTCATTTCCAACATGTATTCGAACAAAGGGCAACAGAAGAAGCAAGAAATGAGCCCCAAACATATTTTCCAAATCATAAAAAGTATTTTCCAGCATGTATTCCAACAAGGGGCAGCAAGAGAAACAAGTAATGAGCCCCAAACATAATTTTCCAACTCATAAAAATAATTTCCAGCATGTATTCTAACAAGGGGCAGCAAGAGAAGCAAGGAATGAGTCCCAAACATAATTTTTCAACTCATAAAATTAATTTTCAGCTTGTATTCTAACAAGGGGCAACAAGAGAGCAAGAAATGAACCCCAAACATAATTTTCCAACTCATAAAAATGATTTCCAACATGTATTCTAACAAGGGGCAGCAAGAAAAGCAAGGAATGAGCCCCAAACATAATTTTCCAACTCATAAAAATAATTTCCAGTATGTATTCTAACAAGGGGCAACAAGAGAAGCAAATAATGAGCCTCAAACATAATTTTCCAACTCATAAAAATAATTTCCAGTATGTATCAATACCTAGACTTTAAAATAAACTAAGCCATTCCTCCATTAACCTTTGCAAGAGGATAGAGATGCTTCAACATGTCGTCCTAGATAAAATATAATAGAGAGAAGGAGAAGAATACTTCTTTTCAGCAAATTTAAAATAAAATTGAAAGATAATTCCAGGAAAAGCACTCCAAGAGAAATATTTCTCCTAAAGATTTCAAGAAACGACAATCACAAATGCTCCACGCCACAAGCACCCGGAAAATATAGCTTAGAGAGGATTTTCGGCCAAGTAAACAACTCTCCACGAACACTCCACACCCCAAGCGCACGAGAATCAGATTTTGAGAAGATTTTAGAAGAGTTTTTCTTCCCTAAATGCCTCCCACAGAAAAAAAAATCATTTTCTTTCTCTCCAAAATTTTTTCCAACACCCTAAAACAGTGTTTTATGAAACTCTTTTATAGATAGAGAAGAGGGGGAAACAACCATCTACCACTGAATAGAACAACAAGGATTGAAACGTCACAATAAAGAAGGAGAAGTAAAAGCCTAGAGAAGGAGAAGGGTTGACTAGGTGGAACTTCGTAGTTGGAGGGTCACTCGGTCGAGCGGAGCTCAAAGAGACGAGTATCGAGCGCAATCAAAAGCAGAGAAATGCCACATGGATTAGCTAGGGCAAGCGAGAGAGACGCCGCGGGATTGAGCCTTAAGATGGCTCGAACGAGGGTTTAAGCGTGCGGGTGAAAGCCTAAATAGGATTTAGGTTTTAATTAGGTTATAATTAAGGGGTAAAATTTGTAAAAAATATTTAATATTTTGAAAAATAAAAATTGAATTTGTGTTTTATTCGTGCGTCGAAATATAACAAAAATTGTTATCATTTTTGGGTAATTATGAAGTTTCGGATGTGCTGACGCGGTCTGTTTCGCCATCGGAGGTTGTTTTGACGAATTCATTGTTTTGCGTGCAAATTTTATCGTGTCGGAAATATGACAATATGAGTGTTATTTCCTACTAAAATTAGTGTCCCAGATGCGTTAACACAGTCCAATTTGTTGTCGGAGGTCGTCCGGAGAAGTTCAAATTTTCACCCATTCTTTGGGCTTAATTGAAGTCCTATCTCATATGACTTAGTGAATTTTGTGCATTTGGGGTGTGTGTGTGACGATAAAGTCGCGAGGAGATTTTTCTAGGGCTTGAGGTTCTATTGAGAACTTTTCCCTGAGTCTCTACACAATAGCCCTTAACCGCTCGTCCATAAGACGATGGTTTTGAGACCATAAATGCCATACATCACAGGAAAATAAGAAGTGTTTTGGAATTTCTAAGGGGACAAGTTTCAATGCTGGTTTTTTAAGATAGTCAAAAAGAAACTGCTAGAGCTAGATTCTAGGCTCTAGGAAGAAGAAGGAAAGACTTCACAAAAATGAGGTCAACATGGCATAAGATGTTATTCAAAATGGGAGTGGTTGGGATTATTTCAAAGTGAGTGTTTATAAATTTAAGCTTGTCATTAAAATGCACCGATTACATGTCTAATTAAGCTCTAGAAGTTTCCTAAGATGACAGAGATGTATATTGTGATAAAAAAGATGAGATAATGAGTACAGAGGATATGAACTTGGGATGATCAACCATCCTAAAATAGGGAGGATTCCTTCGTTTTAGGACCTGAACTTGGCTAGGCTTAAACTCAATCAGATCGACTGTGTTTAATTGAACTTGGCCAACGACAGGCTTGGTTGGATGCTCTTTTTTTAGTGTGAACTTTGCTAAGAAGCCAATTTGGCTCTATGACCTAAATCAAATCGGTCAGCCAAATTCACTGGACTGGAGGGGGACTATAATCCACTAGAGTGCAGCCAAGAATATGCTTAATTCTTCTAACCTGTTGCTACCTGATTGTTTTACATGTTTAAAGTGAAAAAAGCATCAGACTTAACACTTGAATGAAAATTTTTTTTTCTTGGTAAATCTGAGCTACAGGTGATTGAACAGTGTAAATTCCGGATTCTTTCTTTGAAGCATCCAAAAAGCTCTCCAATTATCAAGTATTTAAACTCATGCTAAGTTTATTTTCCAGTCTATTTTCTCAAAATTGCTTTATCATATTTGATGATATGTTTCCTTTTGTTGAGTTTACTCGGTCATTTGGTAAAAGGCTATCCTTACCCGATGCTGGAATATGTTGCACGCCTGAAGGAATTACTGGATTATTTCACATTCATGCATGAAAAAACTGCCATTTTGGTAATAGATGCCATTATACCACTAATTAAGTTCAGTAAAGATCTCCGGGTAAGTACAATTATTATTATTATTTTTTTCTGGCTTGTATTAAATTGAGCTAAATGTAACTTGAAAAAACCAGAACTATATCTATCTTTTTTTTATGTTACCATGCAGGATTATATAATTTTGGTTGTGAGGAAGGCCATGTTCAGGCGAGAAGATGATGTGCGTACTGCAGCTGCTAGCACAATCATTGGTTTGATTATAGCGGAAAACAGATCAAAGAAAAATGGATTAAACTCTTTGCAAGAATCATCTAGCCAAGCTAGTTGTAGCCAGCAAGCTGGGTTGTTTTGCGGGATGGAAGGAAGCCTCTTTCAGGAGCTGAATGGACTGTTAAGGAGGTGTCTCACGCAGCAGGTGCAGTTTTATGATGTTTTATTTTTTTTTGCTTATGCATCCTCATCAGTTTTCCTGGTATGAATGCCTTGAGTCAGGTTTCAGTGAAGGAGATTGTATACAAGGGCCTTACAAAGCTTGTCATGTTGGACCCATCATTTTTTTGGCATGTATTTGATTTTCTATGGCCTCACTTCCTTCAGTTTTACAACCAGGTGTTAAATCCATTTTTAATTCTACACATTAATTTAAAAGTCTTTTGATTTAATCTTATTGATGCATGCCATTCATGATTTTCTTTCCTTTTTAACATGAATTTGACCTCTTTTTTTGTAAGGATGCTGAATATCCCCTCAGGTTAGATGCTTGTTATTTGATGGAGAAAGGAAAATTTTCTCAAATTGAACCTTTGGATCATCTTCTATCATGCGTGTCTTGGGTTGTTCTCCTTCAGCAACATGGAAAATCAGAACATCAGTCGGAGTTTTCATTACCATGCTTCGGTTTCACTCTTTCACAAGATAACGAGGTTTTGCTTTATTTTGGCTTTTATGGATGGATTCCTGATTGTTTTAATCTCTATAGTTTTTTTTTCTCTTATATAAACAAGAGTAGGCTAGCAGAATATCATCTGATGAGCTGTTTCGAAATGCTGTTTCCAAAATTCGTAAAACTTTTAGCAAATGGATATTCGAAGGTCAGTTATCTCTCTATACCGCATCCCTATAGTTTCAGTATCCTTTCAAACTCACTTTCTATGGCTTGCTTCCTATTCATTGCTTTGAATGAAGGTTCAAGTTCTCATGTTTTTCAAGGAGAGAAGTCTGGCATCTATGGCTGGCTTCTGCTTGGAATCTTGGAGGTCCTTATTAATATATCCGCTATAGAGTTGGAAAAAGCAGCAAATCAAGATGCTGAGAGTCTTGAAAAAGAAATTATGTGGCTGGTTGATTCATATGACTATGTTGAGAAGGAAACAGGCTTGAATAAGCAGGGATCTGGCATTAGAAAAGGAACATCAAGAACCTTTGTTCAATCTAAAGCTGATTGTGAGCTGAAAGACTCACCTCAGACTTCTCAGTTGAAGATATTTCCAGTTAGAGGGACATTTTTGGCTACATCAAGCATCCATGAGATCTTAATTCTTGCTGTAAACTCATATAATTCCTCCAGCTTCACTAAGCAAACTACTTCCCTGAATCACAGTCAGCCATCTTTGCGCAAGACATTGGATCAATGCTTGAAGCTGACATCCTTTGCCTTGAAGATTTGCTTTCATCATTTAAAGTCCTTCATCTCTATTGACTGGGGATCAAGCGGCGATCCTTACAAAGCAATAGTCTATGGAGATTTGAAACAGCTTGCACTTCCTATTATGCAGTTGATATGGCTGCTTAAATCTGGAGCCAAAAAAGAGAATAACACAAACAAGAAAGAATCGAAAGGGAAAAATAATCTTGAAAATAAAGGGAATGAGCTTCATCAAGCTTTGTTATGCTTGAATGAACTGTTTAGAATAAGCTCTTTGAAAGCTAAATTAACTGAACTAATCGAGGTTTTAGACAGTCTGGATGCATCTGAACTGAATTTAGAAAATGCAGTTGAAGGTCATGACGATATGGAACATGAGCAAGCTGTGATGATTGATGATCCTTATGTTAGGAGGCTTCATTTATTCCTAGATAAAAGAGTAAAGCCACTTTTTTCAGGGCTTATCGTTCTCTCTCTTTTCCAGGAAGCAGTGGTAATGCATTTATTAAAGACTGCTTGAGAGTTTAGGACCATGCAAGTATTTGGTCATATTTGGATGATTCAATTTTAATTATTCCATTAATTTTTAATCATCCCATTAAAGTTGATCTGTTAACTCAATTTTTTATTTTCAGGTTGTATCTGAGTTGTTCTTGATCATTTGGAGGGCCTTGCCATTTGAACAGAGGAAATTACATGGAACTTGGATGATGAATATCTGCAAAAACACGAAGATAATGAATCCAAAATGTGCACAAAATTTGTTAACAGTGGCCCTTCATTGTATGCCATCTACAAATGATCTCATGTCTGCACAAGAAATAACTTCGGAACTTCTTCGAGTTATGGGATCTGAGGAAAAGGATCCAATTGACCTCTCCAGAACATATCCATTTGTGAACAATTCAACCAAGGGCGCCATTTCTGCTACATTGATTCAATTAATAGAATCTAGTCTAGTTGATCTGGATTGGTCTATGTCAAAACTGAAGGCAGCCTCAAACTTCAAGCATGATTTCGATCTTTCTATGAGGGACCATCAATTTGCTGGAAGGTTGCCAGGTGTTATTCTTGAAGATGCGGTTCACTCAAGATCCGAAGCACTGGTGTATGTGCTGTCTTTCTTTGCTGAGATGAATCTCAAAGGTCTGCTTTTGCTTAGTATTTGACAAATGAACCTATCCAAATATAGTAAATATGAAAGTTTAGGTGTGAGATATGTAAATGCATTAGAATTCTGTGCTGCGTATGTAAATATCCCTTTATTTTATTATTGCAGACTCTCAAGCTGAGCAGTTTCTAAGGCTGGCTGCAAAGTTTTACAAGCTTTTGGCTCGAATGACGAAGCTTAGAATTGCTCCTAAAGGATGCAAACAACTGTTACCTGGGCAGAAGTTTCAGAAGCTTGCTGAAGCTGTATGCAGAAAGCTCACAAGTAAATTATACAACTTTGTGGCTCTTGTGCAAAAGGTAATGAGCTTAACGGCTAGTCATTATCTCTGCTCTCATTTTTCTTTTTTTCACATTTACCTTTCGGTAATGTTTAAATGCAGAACCAGCAAGAGAATGTTCGTAGCAGGGGTATTCTCAATAAGATTAAAAGGGAAAATAAATGCATTCCTGACCTAATATTTCAGATTGAAGATTATGAAAGATATCTGATCCAACTCAGCAAGTTGACCAAGGTAAATTTACTAAGGAATGCCAAACGCAGCACAGTTAGAGATTTTAAGATCTTGGAAGTGAAAAAAACCTCTGCGGAAGAGGAAATTGAGCATGAGCCGGGTTTGATCAGTTCTGATTCTTCTGAGGATGACTCTGGCAGTGAATCTGAAGGGCCTGATGCTGAAAAAGCAGTATCTCCAGACCCCATTGGTGAAGATGGTGCTGTAGAGGATTCTGAATCTGATAAAGATGTGGATGTGCCAATAAGAACTAAGAGGACTAAAATGAGCAGGGTGGTGCATGATTCTGAAGATGACACCTAATAATGTGGTTTTTTCCAGCTCTAATAAGATCCTTCAGGCTTTGTCAAGGTCAGCCGGCTTTACCATCAATACTGAAACTCTGCGGATCCAAACTCAGTAAAGCTAGGAATCCTTCGAGAATTAAACGCAGGAATATGATCAGGCTGAAGGAATGCTATTTTGACCAGAGAAATTTAAGATATATATCAATATCAATTTATAAGTCCCAGAAAATTGGATTCTCAGACTCAACTGGCCTTTAGTCTTTAAGAACCAGAGTTTAGTCTAACATCTGCATCAAATTGTTATCTAAACAGTTAAAAAAGCTGCTTGCTTGATACTATTTGGTCTCAGTACAAACCTTCTCGGACAATCTGCTCAAGTTTTTGTGCATATTATGTTAGTTCGAAATTGTAAGGTTTTTATTTCTCTTATTTTTTAGTTTTTGTTTGTGCACAGTAAAATTACTGAAGTTGTATCTTTTTGATCTTACATTACATGATTATTGTATCAATCATCAGCGGTTATATTACACGATAATGACTACACTTCTACTTGTCTGTTTTCTTACGTTAGTTTCATTAAAAATATTCAATAGGTATCACAATATATTATTGTGCATGCCAAATCAATCAATTCGGTTATAAGTTTGCTATAATCAGAATTCTGAATGAATTTTAATTGAATTAAGAACGTTTCTGCTAAAAAAATGTCTTTTCTCATCCATGACGTAGATTTGTTGATGGCGTATTATTCTGAAAATAAAATTTGTCATAACTTCTTAGATAGGTTATCATGCTGATGTATTCTAGTATATTTTAAAGAGTTACATATACCACACAATTCTTATATTTTATATATCTAATATCAAAATTCTCCTATTTAATTTTATAATATTTGGCGTCATGATTCTATCCATAAAAATACTCATTTTACTTAATAAAAAAATAATAATAGCAATATTTTTAATCTGATATTAAAAATTTAAATATTACATATATATAAATATAAAAAGTTAGATGTTACATATATAAATAAATAAGAATTGTGTGGTTTTATGTAAATGTCTCAGAAAAATATCTATATAAAAATATATAGACATGCTATGTGGAATGCCCATAATCCCAAGTTTATAGTTCATATATTTCTATCATAATCTACAAGCCTAGGATCCCACTTGTACTGACCCCACCAGAACATGCATTGTCATTGGATTTTGATTTTCGGTTGGCTTACCGTCTCCGTCATCTTGCTTCATGAATAGTCTCGGTCGCCAGCTCCCTAAGCTATCCGGTAAGCGATTTCCTATTCTCCAGGACGGTTACGACACCTCACCTACCTCTGCAGACTCATACAATTTTTCTCTCGTTACTTCCATGTAGAAAGCAGAATAAACCAGATCGTCTCCTTCCAACTCGTAAACTAGAGCCAAAGCAATTGCCGTTAAAGTATATCGGCCAAGAAGATGGCGGAGGAGAGCCGAAGAGCAGGCGGTGGCATCCCAGGCGGAGGAACATTGCAGCAGGGAGGAGTCAGGGGTAGCTATTATGAGGAAAAGAAGCCGGCTTTAGGAGCTGATCAGGAAGTCGCTAGAGCTAAGAGGGTTGTGCTGAAGAGTGCGGACATGAAGGAGGAGGTGCAAAAGGAGGCTATCAGCTGCGCCGTCTCTGTATGCTCCTTCACTCTTTCTAGTTTCATTCTGTACCGATCTGTTGGTTTGGTCTAGTTTTTGATCGGATGCTGAACGGAGTTCTTCTTTTCGCCGCGAGGGTTTAGGCGTTCGATAAGCATGCTGTGGACAAAGACAGAGCAGAATACATCAAGAAGGAGTTTGACAAGAATCACGGTCCAACCTGGCATTGCATCGTTGGTCGAAACTTTGGTAATCTCTCCTATAGTTCTTCGTAACTGATTCCTGGAGTCTAGATTTCTGCATTTTGGTGATGAGTTTGCCATTTTTTGTCAGTATGGTTTTGAATGGGATCTATGGGATGGCAAGTGGGTTGTTTAAACATATCCCTAACTGAATAATTGCTGGATGAATTATATGGCTTGTTTTTGTAGCTTTGTCAAGTTGCTTCTATCAATTGTGGGTTTGTTTATAAGAGATAAAATTATAAGGTTGGCGGCATGGGCTCCTCCCTGCTTCAAGTTTATGGGAAGATTTGTTGGGGTCTGTGCGGTTGCATAAAGTGTTAATTAGCAGCAATTTATCTTCATATGGTATTGTCGACATTGGCCGGTGATTTGTGTTAAAGGAATGAATGAGTTAAGGGGAAGGAGTAATTTAAACTGAGGGCAAGGAGTGTTGCATAACTTAATTTTGAGAAATTATTCTGGCATTAGTTATGGAGAATGGAGATGGAGCTTTAAATTTATGGGATTTCATGATGTGAGGATTTAAAGCAAGAGATATTGATTTAAGATAACATGATCATGGGTTGTGGGTAATGGTTTCCATCAAGTAGTTAGGATAAGACGGATGGTTCTTGATTTCTTTTATGGTATCATTTTTGTATCTATTATGAATGTAGTTACTAAAAATATAGCTGTTAATTGTACCTTTTTTTTAAAGAATTTGAAGCTGTATATAATCCATCGAGTTAAAATAACGGAAGCAAGCAGTGTTGAATCCATGGATGAAGTTTTTGAGCTACTTGGTGCTCTTTTTAGCCACACTGAATTGCCGTGCATCTTTAAAATGTTGACACCAATACATATGCTGTAAAGTTGACATCAGAGTGAGCTGTAATTTGGTGTAACTGGCCTAGTTTGTAGTCTAGAGAGAGTTTCTAATTACAAATTGATATGCTACAACTTGTATCGGAGCCCTCCAAAAATTGTCTTTATTCTACAGAGATTTTGAAAATTATATTAAGATGGCTAAAAACGGTAGAGCAATTTGTGAATTTTGTTAAGAAAATAAATGTATCATAAATTGACAGGCAATTTATATCATTTAAAATTTTTGAAAGGCATAAAGCCTTGGAAAAAAAAAGGTGGCCTTTCCAAGATATAAGTTATGGGGAAACCATCATCAACAATGATGGTGGAAGATAGGACATGTCAGAAAGCGAAGTCTTTTTTGATCACTAGTTATATATGCTGAAGTACTAGAGTTTAAAATCCAACATTTGCCAAACGAAGCAGGGTGCTAGTGTCTGTAGAACTTGAGGATGAAATCACATGAGAAGCAAATTTCGATGTTTGAGGGCATTGAATATGGCGATTATAATTCTTTCGAGAAAAATTGACATATTTGAAAGAGGTACTTAGAGTGAAATGCGAATACTATACATAAGGGAGCGAAAGGCATGCTTGTTCGTGGATAGATATTTGAACTTGGCCTAACAACATTCTTGATGATAATTTGTATGGCCAAGGGAAAATGGCTCTTCTTCATAGTCACGACCACGACCACAACCACTATTGATCTGGCTATGATAATCATAATCATTATACCCATTTTTAGGGGGTGTAAATGAGCCGAGCTTGAACAAGGTACTTGTTTGTGTTAGGCTCGTTTGAATTTTTTTGTTTAACATTTCCGTGTTCAAAATGACTCGTGAATAACATGCCCATATTTGACTCAATTCAATTTGTTTGTTTTTTTAGCTCATATTCGGTTCAAATTTATCTCAAATAATTTAAAAAATAATAAAATTAAGTATTTTTCTAATAAACCATAAAATTTTTTATAAAAATGTTATAATAATAATTATTCATTTAATTAATTTGAGTCAAAACGAGACAAACACGATCAAATAAATGTTTATTTATATTCAGCTTTTTATGAATTGAGCTTAAAAAACTATTTGTGCTATGACTTTCTTGCTTAACCTACGAAACAAACTTGAGCTCTTCATGAACAACAAGCTTTGTTTTAATAGTCTTAATCACTATGATGTCTCCTACCAAGGTTAGGCTAGTAAAAATTGATGATCTGGGTCATTGAAAACTCAATGACCCAAAAAGCCTCAAAGAGAGTTGTCATCTTGGGCCTTGGAAAATATGCCCTTATTTGAGATTGTGTATGTTGGAGTGGGAATGAGTTCAATGAAAAATTTGGGAACACAAATTATTCCATTTTTTTTTATATACATTGCCAAATGTAAATACTATTTATGGTAGAAGTACATAATTCTCAGGATATTGCATTATAGCATTCATGGGTAGTCTAATCATATTATTGGAGAGAAAAATCTTAAATTAAGATGTAAACAAAGGGAAACAATTCAGTTGGATGCGTGCTTGTAAATAGCCTTAAATAGCGCACATGCTATAGTTATATCATCTTGAGGCGCAACTCATGCTATTTGCATAGAAAAGGTGTAGAAAGGCAAAATAATGTGCTCTTTGTGTTATTGTGAATAACATTTGTAACACATGCTAATTTATTGGTTCAATTCTTTTGCTATTTTTCATTATTTTGATTTAGATGTACTAGTATGTGGACTTGAGCATGAGTTATTTAAATTACATGAAGTATATTAGGGGCTTGATTTTGAGATACATCTATCATGACATGTTTGGTTTAATTGTTTTGATAGACATAATTGATGCTAATAAAATTAGACGATGAGTTAGAGGGTTGGATAAATTAGTATTTGGAGAAAAAATAACATGCAATAAAGTTTTGAGAGTTAGTAGTGTATATGAAAGAAATTTTAAGATTTATGATTGATCTAAAAGAAAGGAAAAATGAATTTTTATTTAGGTTTTGACATTAATTAAAGATGAACATAAAAATTATGAGGGTAATGAAGAAGATTATGGTTTGGAAGATTATTATGACCAAATGTGTAAGATTTTTTTTGTTTATAATGCTTCTTTTTAAAATGAGTAGTTTATTATTATTTTTTTTAATGTAAATTTTAAGCTAATGGACTATTTCTTATGTTTCACGCCTAAATTTTTAAATATTTTTTTAGGATATCATCCATCTTTATAATTTTTACATGCCAGAATATTTGTGTTGGTAGAGTAATAATTTAATATCTTAGTATTGAACGAACATCCAACATACACAAATAAATGAAACGTAGAAGGAGGAAACACCCAAAGTGCTACATGAAAAAGCCCTAGAAAGGGAAAAAACACGGGATCTAATCCAGTCAAATAATCTGTTATGTAATTATAAGTACATAAGTTCAATCTTCTTCTAAATTAGAGAAGATGGAATTACAAAGCTGATAATTAAAGATGTACAACAATAGTTTAGTTATAATAGCCATAAGTGAGCTTCAATAAATGTGGTTACATGGTTAGCCACAAAGGCTGTAGTTAGTTGCTATAAAGGCGATAGTTGGCCATAAAGACTGTAGGAGGTGGTTGCAAGAGCAATAGCCGACCACATAAGTCATAGTTGAAAGTCATAACAATAGTAGTTGGTCACATAAACTATAGTTGGTGATTGCAATATCATCAATTGGTCAAAGATCGTAATTGGTGTATGCAGTAGCGTCAGTTGGTCCTCATGATTGTTGATTGCAATAATATGAGTTGATCATAGAGACCATAGTTGGTGACTGCAATATCGTTAGTTGATCACATGGACCATAGTTGAAAGTTGTAACAATAGTAATTGACCATAAAGTCCGTAGTTAGTGGCTCCAATAGCGACAATTCGCCATGAAGGATGTAGTTGGAAGTAGTATCATGATTAGTTGACCACGTAACTTGTAGTTGGTGATTAGACCTATTCTCTTAGAGAGAATTAGGCTGCCATTTTACGTCGAATACTGCACTTGTCTTTCTACAATGCAAGAAAAAATGTGTTAGGAACAAGTGTTGTATTCTGGCTACTACAGTCGTAACAATGGTCCCCGACGATTGTAGGTTGGCGATCGCAGGTGGTGAAAGCCTGCAATGATCGACGGGTGGTTTTGATCTTGGTTGGCGGCTATGAAGGCCGAAAGTTATCGACCGGTCTTCGATACAGGTGTTATACATTACAATTATATTAGGGATACGATGTTTGCAAATAGGGATCACCGGTAGCAGGAAGTCAGTGGTGGCAAGCAGTGACGATTGACGGTGGTCGGTGGCTGCGAAGCTCGAGAGTTATTGCTTGGTTTTTAGATTAGAATGGGCTATGGAATTCTTCTTTCTCTTTCTATCCTTTTCAAGTGAACGACAAAATGGGCTTTAGGCTTATTTATAACCCGTTGTTATTGGCAAAACACTCATTAACGTCAAACAATTCTATAGGCAATAAAGTTAAATTTTGATACCATGCTCTATTATCAACAGTTTTAGGCAATATAGTTTCACAAACCTATTAACGTTAGAAAAATTTCACTGTAAAATTTGTGTGGGTTTTGCGTCAAAATATTTCATCATAGAGATTTCGGTGGTAGAGTTTAGCAGAATCTTGTTAATGTCAATATTTGTGTCAGATTTTATCAGATGTTAGTTTTCATCGATTAAATACGACACAAATATGTACTAAATTTAATATATATATATATATATATATATATATGGAAAGTAATATTTTAATTTTTAAAAAAATACAAGACTGAAATGATCTCATGCAAGCAATAATTTAAGTTAATGAGTCCAACACTCTAAGTGACGTACCTATCCCGAGGAATAGACACATTACTTGATATTAAAACTAGATTAAGTAAACAAAGGAATTTATGATATCTGTTTTAGTCGGGAAAACCCTTATTTTGACTAAATAGTTCCCTGATCTAATATATGGGATTAGACATGGTTTATATTAAGCTCAATTATAAAGTTTGCTTTTAGGGCAAGCCCCTATAGTTAATTACATCTTANCACTCTCTCTCTCTCTCTATATATATATATATATATATATATATATATATGAAACCAATCAAATTTTTACACTTGTATTTCACATTTAATCATTACAACATCGATCATAACTCACAACAGGTTTAAGCAACATATATGGATAGTGCAAACAAATGGAATCATCATATATAACACATAAAATCTAATAAATTGTTCATCCAACATAAACTTCTAAAATTTAAATGGAAAACATACTTACAGAATGTCATGCTTAGATATCAAATAAGAAAGAAAACAAAAAACCCTTACGGGGTATCATCATCACGATCATCCTCATGCATAATACTAAGAGGTCACTTGCCATGACGATCTACAACTTACTCCAGCCACGCAACAGTGGTCTCTAGCCTGTAGTATCTATGCTCCCTCTCACAAAGCTTCTCAATCAATGCGACATCAGGCTTGATTAATTTGTCGTGATCTGATGATGTTCTATGACCCTGAGCTGATCGGGATTAATCGGCTTATATACAGCGCTCATGTCATAGACCCTCTTTTTTTCCACGACAGCTTGCCTCCAGATCTCGTAGTCAGAATGCTAAAAAAATGTCTCACAGCTACAGTCTCCAATAGCTGTTGGGCTTAGGCTCTGGCTATAATTGTTCATAATGTGCTCCCAGTCCTCCTACATAGTTAAAATCAAAGAATAATTAATATTTTAGATTAAAATTATAAGTAAATTATAGAAATAAAAAAAACTATTTCAGTTACATGGGCACGTCAAGAAAGGTCGGAGATCCAGAGCCGCATCCCCTAGCGCTGATAGGCATGCAACTCGACTATGGCGGGGTTCTGGTCAAGCTCTCAAGTCTATTAACCTGTAAGAAAGACTAAAGTATCAAATAACTGTATTAATTAATTATTGAGTTTTGAGTGAATCTTACCAACTTTTTACAGTACTCGGTGTGCGGGACCTAACCTCCAATGTGTTGTGCACACCCCCCTTCGCCCTCTCAGCTCCCCGGTTCTATTGGGTTGTCTCTCTCTGCCATGGGTACTCTGGAGTGGGCCAAGCTCTTGTTCTCGCTACTCGGATCTCCTCGTCTATATTTATAGGCTGCTCACCCCTCCTACGGGTTGTAGTGAACATATTACCTAGCCGATGTCCGGTCTTAAAAAAAAGTTGTCGGATTTGCTGATGATTCTCAGATAACCAGTAGAAGAACCTTTTGCAAAATAAATGTTAAGTAATGTTTATTAGTATAACAAAATAACTTAACTTATAATTTTAATTCTCAACTAATTTTACCCTAAACTCCTTGAACATGTTCCAAATCGTGATCGAAATCTTCCATGATCTCTGTAATATACATGATTGGCTGCCTGGAGGGATAAAAAACGAAATAGAAATGTTATTTATACAATATAACAAAAAGTAATTCAATTCATTATAACTTTAGGTTACCCATGAATCTCCTCTAGTTCAATGTATAATTGACCGGAGGTATCCCCCCTTGAAGGGGTGGAAGCTGAGGGGTTTGGCTCATCAGCTGAGGGCGATAATGGCCTTGTGCTTAGGATTAAAGGCGTTAGAGCAACCAGAATGGTAGGAGAAGGAACCCAAAAAGGAGCGGAAGGTTAGATCAGAGTGGCTGGGTTGATCGGAGTAGAAATCCTAACAGAACCCACAGGCCCTGTGAGTATCAGTGTAGTGGTGGTGGTGCTTACCATCACAACACTAGTACTGTATGAGGAATAACAGAAAACAATCTTCTTCATTCTCTTGTAAGGAATGCTAGTCTGGACAAGTCGTCGAGATTACAGCTTTCCACACCTCTTGAAGCCATCTGTAACGAGAAGGAAGGATTTGATCAACGTAATACTAATTATGAAATAATATAGGTGTAAATGGTAAATAAGTACAATTATGATACACCACATAAGAAGTACAATTAGGATACACCAAAAGTGAAAGCATATACTCTTTCATCAGATGAGTTAGTCTATGATAACTTAAAATTTTTTCATTCATATCATTATCAGACTCATTCATAAGTTAAGTAACATCTTTCTATACTCCTGTGATTTTCTCATGGTAATTTCTTCTCTGATAAAATCGAGTTGAATACAAAAATCAGACATTTTTTGCTCCTAATTAACATGTTCAATAATGCTTTATGGCTCAATGGTTCTAAGTTTGTTTTTAATTACTACGGCTCAGTTAACTGTGTCTATTTCTCTACCGGCGTATCTAAGATAATATGTCTGACTATCTTGACATATTCGAATAAATGGATTGAGTATTGCATATTTTTTATTCATCTTAACTTCAGTAATATCATATGGGCTCAATGTTCTTATTATTTGGTTAGGAATATAATCAAACTACTCATAGTTAAATATATGTACATCGCGCTCAACACAATTTGGATATTGCAACTACGACACTTGTTGAAAAATGTCATAGTAGCTGATCACATTATTCGAGTGAGTGTTTCCTATAACACAAATGCTGAAATATGCTCATTCTCTTTACACCAGGAACTTGTGTGAAATGCATAATCATTCACATCAATATTTGCCACATAATGATGTTTCGATTAGACCCTCAAATAATATCTAATAAGCCTTGATCCACAACTTAATTGCATTGATTATGAACCTATTACAAACTTCAAAATATAATTAATTTTAATTTTAGTGTGCAACTTACATACTGGTGAATCGAAGAGTTATTTATATGTACTTATAATTTAAACTATCTTGGAAATATTTGTCCAGTCTTTTTTGTTTAAATCAATCGACCTCAATTTTTAAATTGCTGATGAATAATTTGCTTGAGTTATTGTTAGCTGTATGACCAAGTTAGTATATTATTTTGAGTAATAACTTGAATAAATTCTAATTATTAGAAGTCTTATTGAATAAATGGATAGACTTACTCGTAGTTAAGAAGAACTTATAAAATCGCTGTTTGAAACTTCTTATTATTGAGGTATGATGACTATTAAAAAAAAAGAAAAAAATTAAAGTTAAAACTGATAACTACTCTTACTCTCGATTTCTAATATTGCTTTTGCCCTTCTTTCTTAGATTACTCAAGAAGGAATCCTTCTCGTTCTCATTGGCACGCATCCTTCTGCTTGACAGAAGAAAATTGCAGATGCCCGCTCGAGCTTTCCCTCCCAACCACTAGCTTAGCCTTAGCCTCACGCTTCACCCTCATTCATTCTTTCACTACAAACACACTACCAATGCAAACCAATTTTTTGTTCGTTTACCGTCACGCAATACAATCATGATCAAAGCCATCAAGAAATGCAAACATGGGATCGCAACACACGAAGACTTTTGAAACTCTTTCCCGGACCTTTGCTATAAAACGATAGCAGAACGCATGGCTAGGGCTAGCCGTGAAGACAATGATGGGATTGTAGCACATAAAACCCTCCGAAACTCTTTTCTTCCCTGTGCCGCACAATTCACAAGCCTAGCTGCTCGATCCTTCTACATGCAACACATAAATGCCTCCGAAACTCTTTTCTTCCCTGTGCCGCACAATTCATAAGCCTAGCTGCTCGATCCTTCTACATGCAAACTGTGATCTTCTCTTTGGTTTGCATGTGGCAGAGCCAAAACCCCTTGCCTGTGATATTTAATTGATCGAGCACCTAGTCTTCACCTGAACTCCTCTATAATCCCCAATTTCATAAAATTAATACTATTATTTGAAAACCAGAAAAAGGAGGGGAGAGAAGAAATTTTTTGTTAAAGTTTATTATATCATCAATTTCTTCTCATCGTTGTCATCGCCTCTCACTCAAAAGTATAAAAAGCTTGAAAATTATAATTACTCGTTTGGGTTATATTAACTCGATGAGAAAACTGTGCTCACAACTCTTTTATGCAAGCTAATTGAAGACACACATCTTATATATCAATGAATTAGAAGACCCATTTACGACCACAATGTCTCACGACACTGACCATCATGTTTTATAGACAATTGGGCAGGCTAAGCAACTCATTTTAGTCTCTTAAATAGGTATAACACTTAGAGTTTACTGAAATTTCTAGTGATTTTGGACTTGCAGATACTTTTAAAAAGAAAACTAAATTATTGGGACTTGTAAATGATAAAATAGAAATGAAGGGAAACATAAATTGTGAGTTAAAAGTCTATTATATTTGGAAGTGATAAAAAAAAATCTAAATTTTAATGCAAATAATTATTTATGTGATTTATTTAAATACATAAATTAAGGCTAAACTTAATTGATGCTAAGTTTAGAGGCCGACAACTTGACTTATATGTGAAACATCATAAATTGAGGTTAAGCTTAGAGTTTGACAAATTGACTTAAATGCGAAACATTATAAATTGAGGCTAAGCTTGATTGGAGCTTACCCTTAGGGGCTGACAAATTAACTTAAATTGGAGATATCATAAATTTGTTGATATTGGAGTTAATCTGAAAACAAGAAAATATGATCATTATTACTAAAAAATTAAAAAGAAACATAACTAGGGTTCATAAAACTAGAAATAAGCTGATATGAATATAAGCAGGACTTTATGGGGAGGGGTAAGGTGATGAAATCAAAGAAATGATCCTCGCTCAAGAGAACTTCAAACTGAGCTTGCTGTCTTGTTCAGATAAAGAAAGTAACTTTATTTAAAAAAATTTGATTAAGCACAAGGCACAAAAGCATGCATGCTTCAACAAGTCCGCAAAAGCATAAAGCTAGGACTGAGTGTATGCTCACTCACCCGACAGGTCCATAGAGACAGTTCCGTACAGTCTAAGTCTAAAACTCAAGGAGGTCCTGAACGTCAGACCTACTTGGGAAGCACAAGTTTCTTTTCTAAGTTTAGGACTCAAGCATATCATTAAGGTCGGACACATTAAACCCAAATATGGTCGAGTCGTTGACAACTACCTTCACTCAACAAACCATAAAAACAACCGCAGTGAAGAATTCTTTATTTTGCTAGTCTGATCACAAAGACTGTGAAGTTTCAAGCATGTTCAAGTTGATAATTTCAAGTGAATTAGGTTGAAGATATTTTTTTGATTAGTTAAAAAGTCAAGGAAAACAAAAGGAATGATCATCGCTTAAAAAATATCAAACCATACTTGATGCATAGTTCAAATAAAGAAATCCCTCCTTTTTTCAAAAAATTGATCAAGCACAAGGCACAAACACATGCATCCTTCAACAAGTATGCTAATGCACACGCTAAGACATAATGTATGCCCACTTACTTGACAAGTCCATAGAGACAATTCAGGTCAATTTTTCAACAAGTTTGTCAAAGCATAAAGCTAGGATCAAATGTATGCTCGTTCACTTGACAAGTCCGTTGAGACAATTTAGGTTAATTCCTTTAAAAAGTCCATCAAGGCAAAGCTAAGACCAAATGTATGTTCATCATCTTACAAGTTCGTATAAATAATTCATGCAATTCTTTCATCAAATTTGTTAAAATATAAAATTAGGACATATGAAGCTAGGACAAAATGAGGTCTAAAATTATCAAAATATTGAAATAAAAACTTCAAACAATTCTGTCAAAGCAGAAAGTAAAAGACAAAAGACAAACACAAGCTCTGCCAAATGAGCGACAACAAGTCAGATGTGACATCAACAAAAAATGGAATATAATGATATAAACATACATAACCAATTTGAAATTCATACTTCGTGTTGAAATCCATGACTTTTCTCGAAGATCTGCAAAGTTAAACTCTCATAATGACATACCAAATAATTTTTTGGAGATACGCATGGTAGATCAGTTTATCATGATTTTTTCAACAAGTTTTATGCTAGTTGTCGACTACCTAACGCAACCCTCCACTTTTCATATCTGACCCCATGTAGTGGGATTAAAGATTTATTGTTGTTGTTGTTGCTGCATGGTAGATCAGTTTATGACAAACATGATCCACTTCAGACATGCACCACATTTGTTGGGGCTTTTTGTTGACTATTATAAAAGAAAAAAAAAGTTAAAAACCCATAACTAAACCTTCTCTCGGCTTCTAAAATAGCTCGCTCTCTTCTTCCTTGGATCTCATGAAAGAATCTTTTTGCGTCCACATTGGCATGCATCTTCTCACTGGATGGTAGAAAATCATAGAAGCCTGCTTGAGCCTTCCCTCCCAACTTCCTTGCTTGAAACAACAAGCATGCCTTAGCTTTGCCTTTGCCTCGCATGTCACCCTCATTTGTTCTTCCATTGCAAACACATGACTATCGAAGCCGACCACTTCTCTGTACACCTGCCATTGCGCAATACAATCACGATCAAAGCCAAGGAGAAAGCCAACTTGGGATCGCCCCACATGAAGACTTCAGAAACTCTTTTATGAACTTTTGCTTAAAAATGTGCATGATCACATGGCTAGGGCTAGCTGTAAAAACTACAACGGGATCGCTGCACATGAAAGCACTAAATCTAGTTAACGTAAAATTTATGTCTAGTAAAACACCAAAGTTAAATCCTACTTGCAGCCAAACACCCTCTAAATCTAAACCTAAACCTAAACCTAAATGCATTCCTAGCACACCACTAAAAGCAACGACATAACCCTAAATCCAAATGATAGAAATTGACAAAAAAAAGGGAAAATTTAAGAAAATTGGAAGGGGATCAAAGAAATTATCGGTTACCATGGAGAATGACTTTTCAGAGTTACTCCGAGGTTGCCGATGTTAAAGAATGCCGCGGGATCACTGGATGGTTGTCAGAGAGGAAGGGTCATGGGAGAACCCTATTCTTGCTCGAGCAATAGACTAGTGCAGATAGAAATGAGTAAGCGAGAATGATGCTTACAGTCGCGCCTCTATGTTTTGAAGAGCCTTGGTTCTGATAGCGTTAGCAATATTCGACACTAAAATTTAGCTTCAGAATTATCAACTGATAAAGACTGCTATTAAGTGAAACATAATGCGTCTCAATTTCTGTCGCGTTTTCTGATGCATGTGTTTGCGCCAGACAATGTCGACTTAACATACACTAGTAATGAAATTTGCAAAATTCAGACACAAATATTTGCATCAGCATACTATTGTCGCTTATTCAGACGCTATTTACCTGAATTTTTGTGGTGTTTGATAGAGGGGTATTTTGCTCTTTTGGCGAACAAGTTCCGTAACTAATTGATTGAACGACCCATATTTATACGTCTTGAACATAGGGGATTTTATAAGGGTTTGGGTGCCTTAATGAACTCAAAATTCAGCGACTTTAGGCTTGTTGGATTCCTCTCATTGAGATATTTGATTTGACTTTAAGCATATCAAATTTGGAGTCCATTTAATCATTCAATTGACAATTGAAAATCTCGATAGCTTGATTTAGGCTTAATTGGAAGCAGATCGAACCAATTTTGGTTTCATTGTGCTCGTCTTATCGAAATGGTCAGCTTGACAATAAACATGCTAAAATTGGGGTCTTGATGATCTTCAATTTGAATAGGAAATATTTATTGCTAAAAACATGCATCGAGATTCGTGCTTGATGATAATAATTGGTTGATGTTGCATCAATAATAATCATAATTTTATTTGTAAATTAAATTGTTATGTTTATTATGATACTAAATATTTCAATATTATTATCTTTCATTAACCTTCATGTATGTTGAACTAATCATTTATTTTATTTATTTGACATGCTAATGTTTTTATACTTTTTTATTATATTTTTTTCTTTAAATTAATGAGTTATTAATAAATTATTTGTGATGTTTAATGTTCACACTATTTTTTAAATGTTGCGTGATATGTTATGTGCTATGCATTGTGATTACAAAGAGCACTTGCGTCGTTGTGCATTGTTTGCTATTGACACGGTCAAATGCTTGTCATTTTGAGAACTTGAGAGTACCATCATAGTCTTGATGAGATGCATCAAGATGATGGAATTGTCATGAACTTGGGCAATGAAGCTAAACTCCCGACTGCAGGGAATAGTTAGTACCATTGAATTTAGTTATGATACCGATTTAGAGAACATTTTGAAATCATTGAGAGGATATTGGAATGCCATTTAACCCTTGGATGAGAAAGGGCGCAACACGCACGCTCAGAGAGAGAGAGAGAGACCTATGCATCCGATGAGGTGGAGTTTAAAGTTTAAAAATTTATGGCGTGCATTTAATCATATCAAATTAATAAGATTAGTCCAAAAAAAAATCAAAAAACAAGTAAAACATAATATATATAGAAACCACAAGACAATTGAATTAACCTAGCCTTCAATATGATAGTTGTGTTTGACCATGCAATCATAATTTAATATAGAAGATGCCCTATTGTAGAAAATACATCTATCTTTGTAGACAATGCTTGGTTGGTGGCACTTGAAGTTTATGGATGATAACAACATGATGAATGGTGGGTAGTTGCTTTGCAAGTTGATGATGAAGCTTGGAGGATGATGACTCTGCGTATATTGTTATTAAAAGGTGGATGATAGCGTGGTCTCTGGGAGGCTAATGACAATAGAAACCTTCATTTCCTTATGGTTCCTAGTTTAGAGGACTAAAGAGGTAAAGAAGAGCTTAACTGAGCTCACCTCCAAATTTGCGATGTCCTTCGCTCTTTCTCACTGTCTTCTCGATCAAGATTTCTCGCGTACACAAGTTACCACTCCTCTTGATATAAGGATGATTGTGGTCTAGGGCATCGTAGACATCTTCTCTACAGTTCAGGGGTCCTTCTGCGGGTTGGGTCCTACAGCAACTTCAAGGAGTGTAGATAGAACGACTTATCCGATCTAACTTCAAGATATGTTTCTAGAACTCAAAGAAAGTCGTCTATGGAGATGCATGTGAAGTACTATCCTGAATTGTGTATGCTTCTACCATCTTAGTTATTGTGTTTCTGACAAAAATAACTCCTTTTTTCATTTTCTCCACTTTAGGCCACTTTGACCTGCATGTGCACTCTAGCTCCTAGTTTAAACTGGGGTCTTCACTTGACCCACTTACCTGCTGGTCTCCAAGTCCTCTGGTATGCTTACAAACCCATGCTCACTTGGGGTGAACGCTGCGTGCCTGCCGCAACAACCCTGCCGAACATACAGTCCAACTTCTTCTCCAGGTTCGACTCAATGCCACTTAATTTGAATTTCTTGTAGGCTGACACTGCTTGGAACATACAAGAAAATTTATTACTTAAAATAGATTAGAGGGATAAAGAATGAAACAACAAGTCTTTAGGAGATTGGTTATTACCTCCGATTTCTCAGTTCACGAATCCTCCAAAGCATAAAAAAGTCCCCAACCCAAGCCCGTGGATTCCCGTTTTAGTTCATTCAATAACTTTCACTCTTTTTTCAACTGATCTCACTTGTTCTTAAATTTTAACCTATTGTAGTCCCTTTTTGTCACTTCATTGAACATTTTCATAAATTTCACTACCCTTATTTGTTAACGTAGGGGTTGGTTTATTTCCAATATCGATCTCCTTAAGATAGAGGTTGCGAAATATGATTTTGTCATTTCTATCTCACAACCAGCACACACACTCACAATCGACAGTCACACTCACAACCAGCACACACACACCCAAATCCACAACACACACACACTCATAGCCAACACACACACACATAAGACCACAACACATATGCACCCAAGGCCAGCTAGCACACACACACACACGCCCAAGGCCACAACCCATATGCACCTAAGGCCAGCCTGCACACACACACACACACCCAAGGCCACAACATACACAACCACCAAGCACAATACCCATAGCCAGCACCCCTCACCACACACATACTACAACCAGCACATACACACACACACCCACAACAACCACCAATGCCCATAGCCCCCAACCACAACACTCACAGCCCCCCCACCAATCACACACGCACAACCATAGACAACACCCACAAACCCAAGACCAACCACACACACCCACAACCACCAAGCACAACACCCACAACCACCAAGCACAACACCCACAGACACTCAAAACCAGCACACACACCCCCAAAACCACAACACACACACGCCCAAGGCCAACCACACACACCCAAGACCACAACAACACACACACACCCAAAGCCACAACACACCTACACCCAAGGACAACCACACACACACACATAAGAACAACCACACGAAACACTCACAATTACACACAACCACCACCAAGCACATAACCCACAACCACCAAGCACATAACCCACAACCATCGCCCTCCACCGCACACACGCACCACAACCGACACACACACACCCAAGGTCAACCACACACACCCACAACCACCACCAACACCCATAGCCACCAACCACAACACTCACAACAACCACCCCCCACCCCACACACATCCACAACTAGCACCCACAGACCCAAGGCCAACTACACACACCCACAACTACCACCGACACCCACAACCACCAAGCACAACACCCTCCCACACTCATAACTCACACTCCCACACCCATGGCCATAACTCACACTCCCACACCCAAGGCCACGACCAACACATACTCACAGCCAACATACACACACCCAAGGCCAACCACACACCACTCACAATCACACACACTCACAACCACCACCAAGACACAACCACCAAGCACAACACCGACAACAACCACCTCCCACCACACACACAAACACCACAACCAGCACACACACACACAAGGACAACCACAAACACCCACAACCACCAGCAACACTCATAGCTACGAACCACAGCACCCACAACAACCACCCCCACCACACACACACACCACAACCAACACACACACACCCAAGGCCAACCCCACATCCACAACCACAACCAACAACCATAGCCACCAACCACAACACTTACAACCACACACCCACTACTAGCACCCATAGACCTAATGCCAACCACACGAGCGTTTTTTCTGTCCGGACTCCTGACGTAGTTCTACGTGCGGCGTAAGTTATTCTTAAGTTATTTTCAGGTTATTTCTGGGTTATTTTCAATAATATCAAAATAACCCAGAAATAACCCGTGGTTTTTATTTTTGGGGTATTTCTGGGTTATTTCGGTATTATTGAAAATAACCAAAAAATAATCTGAAAATAACTTGGTAATAACTTGGTACGCACGTAGAGCTACGTCAGGAGTCCGCACAAAATTTTTTTTTCAACCACACACCCATAACCACCACCAACACCACCAAGCACAACACCCACACACACTCATAGTCATCACACACACACACCCATGGCCACAACACACACATCCAATGCCGACCACACAAAACACTCACAACTGCACACATACACTCACAACCACCACCAACACCCATAGACCCAACACAACCTGATAGAGCAAACCTCCATAAAGAAAAAGGAGAAATCAGTTGAACCAACTCATATCTACTAAATTCCATTCCAATCCTTCTAGATGGCACAAACCAGAATAAGCAATAAGCAAGCCAAATACCAAAAAACTTAGGAAGCAAGCCAAATTTCACTTTCACCAATCACATTCAAACCAATTCACTTTCACCTTTTTTTCAAATTATCCAAAAAATCAAAAAATCCTGTAAAGAAAACCTTTCATTGGAAAATCGCATAGCTAAGCCATTCCATCGATAAAATGACAGATTGCATATAGAAGCACATTCCATCAAAATTATTTACAGAGCACAGTAACCAGGGGTCGGAGGGAGGAGGAATAGACGAGCGAGCGAAATAGGAGCGTTCAAGGGACAGTGGTGAGCGAGGAGGGACCTAGGGCAGAACAGGGGTCGAGCGAGGAAGGGGAAGGGTGAGCGCGTAAATTCGGAAGGGAAGAACGTTGGTTGCGGGGTCGAGCTCGCGACAGTGTAATCATAAAACGTGAACGACGTTTGTGGATAATCAGGCGATACACATGAAACAAACATCTCGACCGTGTTTTAAAAAACGGAAACGCACCAATAAGCCGCTCCAATCCAGCCCTTAGATTATATGATCGTCTCTTTGGGTTTTAGGTTCTAATTAAGATTTTTTATTGTAATGTTTTCAAAATTGAATTTCATGAGACATTCTCGATGGAATCTTGAATAGATTTAGGGTGTCGTAAATGTCTCCTCGAGGTAAGTAACTATTATTTATTAAGAAATCAACATATATTTTTTTATTGGAGGCGTTATCCTTATTGTTTGTATTATATTTTTAGCTTATGGTAGGGTTGCTAGTCTACAATTGATATTTTGTTCTCATCAAATATATATGTTATTAAACTTCTATGAAATCCCTTGTGTAGAATGATTCTAAACTCTTAAAAATCGAGGAGCCTTTTGGTGTAACTATTGAAATTTTATCAGAAACTTCAAAGTTAAGCTTGATCTTATCGGAGCACTCATGAGATGAATGATTTCATGGGAAATTACACCAACGGGATAAAAACTCAAGGCCATTAGTTTGAGATGTTACAATTAGTATAAAAAAGTTACACCACCATGAAGATGGAAACTAAGTGGCATACAAAATAAAATGCTGCACCGTGTGAGACATTTAACTATTTGCTATAAACCTATTGATAGATGAATTGGTTGTAAGTTTAGTCACGAGTAAAATTAAATATTAGATGCATTCTCTCTTTAAGAATAAATCTCAATATGTGGATAATATGCTTTTGAAATTTTAATTGATTTTTCATATTTTTTGAATATGTTCTTAAGAAATAACTCGTGAATTTTACATTTCTGGTTCTAGTAAATTCATATATTTTTATAAAAAATTAATTTAGTAATGTGAGAAGCTTTAGTAGTTTTATGGCATGGAAGTGAATGAACTATTTTATGCAAATGATCTACCACTTCAAAATAGATTAATGTTTCTCTAGATTTGAAAGTAATTCAAATATCACCTATGCTAACATATTCTTAAGGATTTTGCTGATTAGGCCAAGTTGTGTGAAGTCTATTATTGTTTCATTTACTCTTTGTTCTTTGACAAATGTCGCATTCGGAAACTATAACAGCTTTGCATGTCTATGTCCTAATTTTATTTACAAATGCAAAATTGTCAAGCATGTTGTTTATAATAAACAACAACTTCGTTGACCAAGATATTATTAGTAATGAAGAGCCTATATAACAGTATAAATTCCCTGTCATAATTTGAATACTTTTGGTTAGCCTGCTCAAATTTTTACGAAAGTAGATTGTTAAACATATTTTCCGACTGACAACTCTATGCAAGATGCATTGCAAGTGATAGAAATGACATCGAATTAAGTAACCAAAGGACTGGTTAAATGGCTTAAGAGTCATTGATGCAAATTTGTGTGGGTTATGGAAATGTAGGTGAATGTTTTCTTCCCTTTTCTCCTTCTGATTGATGGAATCTCCTCTCTAATAGTAGCAACTTGTTCTCTCAACAATAACTTTATTATTTTGCACAGATTTATACCAACTGGATTTTTCCATTACAACATTCAATTGCTTAGAGGCTATTCAGACATCATTGCTTTAGTCCCATGTGGCAAATCACAAGAGTGTGATAGAGAGAGAGATGAGTGAGAAAAGAGTGATGAGGGAGGGATAGGAGTTGGAATTTCAAATTCTAAGTAAAATAATTTAAATTCCTAACTGTTTTGCAAAATTCAAGGAGAAGAAATTTTCTTAGTTCAAAATTTAAAATCAATTTTATTACATTATTGGTATCTAATTTTTAAATATAATGAATGATCAATTCAAAATTTGAGAATTTATGAATAGATAATAATAAATAATAATAATAAGAAAATAGATTCATACCTCTAGGAGTTGAACAAATCAATGGATTGCTCCTTGACTTAACCTACTTGTTCCTAAGAGCCCAAGTTTTCTTCTACAGCGGCGCATGGGCTAGCTGATGTTTGCTTTCATGCACTAGCTGAATTGATGGCGGGATGCTTCTTTGTTGTTGCCATGTTGATGATCAACTAAAGATACATTTGGAGCAAAACTCTCTCTTTTGGCTTCATTCGTTTTTTAGAATAGTAAAATATAAGAGAATAATTGAGCTTCTTCCTTTAAATGCCATTTTTCTTGTTTTCAAGCTCTTTTGATCATAAATGGCTCTTTTAAGCCCCTTCTTATGAGTTGCTTTCCATATCTATAATATTGTCGATTAATAAGCCTTCAAGGTTGATGTTGAGATCCTCAAATATAGATGACTGGGGAAAATTTGTTCTTGCTCAGTAGGAATTTGTGCATCTAGGGCGTATAAGAGATATTTATTTAGAAGAAATTTTACTCGGGTATTCTATGGGAAGCCAGAGTAACAACACAATAGAAAAAATGAGACGACAATGATTTAATTAGTTTGGTCTTATGATCTAAGAGAAATATCAGACACAGAAGTTCATGAATATATGAGAATATAAGAAGTCTCTTTTATCTCATTCCATACAAAGGATTTCGTTGACCGTAAAAATAAAAAATGGGGGGAGAAATAAAAAAAAATCTATTAATTAAAGTAAATTAATTAGCTAAGAAAACTTATCTGCTCCTGCCACAAATGTGCATTCAACTTGATGACCGCTTTTGCTCTTCTTTGTTTTTTTTTTGTGGGGGCCACTCCCTGCTTCATCTATAAATAAAAACAAAATTACAAAAAGATCACGGGACTCATAAACAGAAAAAATAAATGAGCTTGTAAATAAAGAAAATAGAAAAGTACAACTGGCTTAGGGGAGTGGAAAATTAGTCTCATATGAAAAAAAAACTAAGCTCAGAATTTACAGCTGGATCCATGAAAAGACTCCATCCAGGCAGAACCAAAAGTGAGTAAATGTTCCAAAAACAGCAGTCGGGGGGCAAAGATCAATGTTGTTTTGTTAAATAAAAAGAGCAGCCAAGACAATGCAGTCTTCCAAACCTGAGATGCCAACACCTGACAGGCAAAGGTTGCTAATTGAGTCCATAGTATGTGCTGTAGATTCATCAGAACTCACCCAAAAGACCATAAAATGACATAAATGAAAAAACCATCTAGAGCAAAAACTATAGAATGTCCAAAACTGTTGCCATGAGGCAAATGCTTTTTCATATAACGCACATCCATCAAATATCAATAAGCCTTAAAAAATTCTTCCCGAAGCCAGTAAGAAAGACCTTAGGTTTGGAACCAAGTGGGAGCAGGAAGTAAAGATAACTAGCCAACAATAGAAAAGAAAATAGGAAAACTTATTATAGCATGTAAGGGAGGTGATGTAAGGTGGAGTATCAAGCTTGAACTTCCACTTTCTGCTTTTGTTCTTGAGAACATTTTTTATTGTAGTCAGAATGTAGTCCGCAACAGAATTTATTTCTAAGAACCATCCAGAGCAAAAACCATAGAATGTCCAAACCTGCTGCCATGAGGCAAATGCCTTTTCTTAAAACGCACATCCACCAAATATCAATAAGCCTTAAAAAATTCTTCCCGAAGCCAGTATGAAAAGACCTTAGGCTTGGAACCAAGTGAGAGCAGTAACTAAAGATAACTAGCCAACAATCGAAAGAAAATAGGAAAACTTATCATACCATGTAAAGGGAGGTGATGTCAGGTGGAGTATCAAGCTTGAACTTCCACTTTCTGCTTTTGTACTTGAGAACATTTTTTATTGTAGTTAGAATGTAGTCCGCAACAGAGAGTTTATTTCTAAAAATCCTAGTTTTTTTTTTTCAAGCCAAATTTGATGTGTCACAACATGGACAACAAGCAATGAAAGGATTTTAAAATTTTACATCCAACAGAATTTATGTGTGCAAAATACTGAGCGAGGGTGCAAATTGAAAAAAAGAACCCAAAGAGATTGCATTTTGCGGAATATGGAAATAGAAATGACATTCAAAGAAAGGATATGAGTAGCTCTTATTGCAACTTTTATAGAGAACGCAAACAACAAACATATTAATTCGAAAACCGATAAGTTTATCCACAGTAAGTAAACCCTTTAAAATTACCTTCCAAGCAAAAGTAGAGTATTTGAGTAGCCGTTAAACCAAGACATCCTACTCCAATGCATGATGAGAGACTTTTTATAGAGAAACTTAAAAACTTCTTGAAGGCTGACTGCATTTTTTTCCTTCCCATCGGCAAGCTTTCTCAGATTCAAATATAGGAGTTTTAAGAATAGAGAGAATGCAATGTAGTGGAGCAGTGTGATTTGAGGGGTGTGACCGGCAATTTTTATTAAGAAAATCAGTAACAACTATGTTTTTAGGGCAACCAAACCAAGTGAAAACATTGGCACCAAACTTCTCATAAAGTGATAGCCCATTCATCTGAGGATCAAAGAAGGAGAGATTACTTTGTTGAAGCAGTTTAAAATTGAAACAACTTTTTAATCTTGTGTGGGTGTTTTGCAAATTTTCCAAAAAACAAAATTTTTTTTCTCTTCAAAGGATAAGAAATGGAGCTATAACGGTTGAAAAACCATCTATAAAGAGCTCTTCTTCAGTTACAAACATGATCAAAGCCTTCGTTTGTTGGCCCCACACTCACTTTGAAATGCACGTTCCTAAGTGTTCGAAGCCTTCTGCTCTCCCAACCAAAACCCTTGCTTGTGCCTCCCACATCTTCCTCCCGTTCGAAGAGCTTACTCCAAAATCATTCACTCGCCACCACTGTTCCCTTGCTGTTGTTCTTTTTTTTCCTTGTTCAAAACATGCACAATTGAGTTGAAGCCCTTCCCCCGTTTGTCGTTCAAAGCCCCTTTGATTTGTGTGCAAAGGAAGGACAAGATACGACACCTCTGTTCACGCACGACATAAGCCATGCCTCACCTATGATTCAACCCGACGCCAGCCTCCAATCTTTTGCACGTCGTTCCTCCTTGCGCCGAAACCCTCCACCCACTACAGTCTCCGTAGCTGAAGCTTGCACGCGTGACCTCCTTTTCCTTTCTTTGCGTACGCCGCCGAGCCTATTTGCACTAGCATTCTGCCGCTTGGTGCTTCTCCCTGTCGTCATGTGCAACTTTTGAATCGTTCGCTCTTTAGCACGACCTACTCTCTGCCCTAGGCAAAAGTTCACAATCCCATTTACCTTTCTTGTTCAAATCACATCTCCGTTGAAACCAGATCTATTTGCCCCTTCATACACAAACCCGAGCCGCTCCACTTTTTCTCTGTTAATCAAGTTCGAGTATTAATTCAAGCCCCAATATCACAGCTAAACCTTATTTGTTTTACTGTTGGTGTTTTATTTACCCTTTATATTGTATTTAAAAATATCAGATAAAAATGAAAATATTTGTATTTTATTTTATTTTGTCTTGTCTTCGTCACCATAGATTGTTGTCGTCTTAATTTGTTGCCATCAACACTGCCGAAGCTCGAAAATGTATAAAAATGTGCATTGAGGGGAGATTTTTCTTAAGGAAAAAAAAATTCCACTCGAGGAAGTGCGAGTACATGTCTGTGAGAATTAAGTAAAGTTTAGGGAAAGACGAAGACTCGTTTGAATTTTTTTTTTTAAATCAGGATTCTCAAATACCTTTCCTTGCGAAATGTGAGTACCCGTCGGTTATATTTTTCTTGAAGGAGTTTTGATTTTGAAAATAAGACCAAACATATCTTAAATATTTGATTTTTTAAATATCCGAACACGTCATTACAAGTAATATGTCTTGTCGAAAGATGAGAATAATGAGTTTAATTATTTAAACTAAGAAATTTAGGATATTGCTCGGTCTATAAGAATATCAACAAATCTTTATCTTATCTAATCCAACGATTAGATGGGTTTTTAACTCTTTTTTTTTAGTTAGTGAATGAGAACTAGAGAAAGTAGGGGGGGTCTACTTATTGGCTTAGGTTAGTATGGTGAGACAAACCGGTATAGATAAACAAACGAAAAGAGTGTGGGTTGCGCTGTCTTTGGTTTATACGTGCGAACATGTTTAAAAGAATAGGGGGCAGTAGGTTGGGGCTTCCATTGCTGTACATAAGTGTGGGTTTTAGACTAGAGATAAGATAAAAGAAGAGAAAGATAGGAGTTTTTGATATCTTTGTATGCTACGATCCAATCCTTGCTTTTCTACTGACTCTAATCATGACTCTATCGTGAATGAAGTAGCCATTCTATGAAGTGAGTTTCTTCTTATTGGCTCGGGACGTTATGAAGAGTCGAACCTGTATAGATGAACAAAGGAAGATAATGTGGGTTGGGGTGTTTTCAGGTAAGTCGTTGTAGGGTTTCAACCAAATAGTGAAGTGGTTTTCTTGTACTTATTGGTTCAGGATGGTATGGAGGGATGAACTAGTGTAGGTGACGAACAAAGAGAATGTGGATTGGGATGTCCTCATTTATGCATGTGAACACATGGAAAAGAATAGTGCAACGGTAGATTAGGGCTTTTGTTACTTTACACAAGCAAGGGTTTCATATTGGAGATGAAGCAGAAGAGAGAAAAGATGGGAGTTTCAGATTTCTTTATATGCTACAATCTAGTCCTTACTTTTTTGCTGGGTCTAATTTTCACTATTGCAAGTGGAGTAACCAAACAGAGAAGGGACAAAGCCTCGAGTTTGCTTATATCAGAGCAGAGAGGGAATATGGTGTTTTGTTGCGGTCAAACAGTTAACTAAAGTGACATTAGGCTCGATTCAATGCTCAAATAGGGAAGCGTGGTTGGTTTTAGAGATTGCGGTGCAGAGCGAATGCGCAGAATATTGGCGAACAAAAGCAGGCGTTCGATTTGGGCAGGAAAGGGGCAATGTGGGGTTCTATTGTACTGGTTGGTTCTGTGTGTGCAAGGAATGTGAAGTAGAGAGAGAAGTCTATGCAATTGTAGATTTGAACAAGCAGGAAGAAGACAAGATACCCTTTGTCGTTCTCTATGACAGAGAAGGCAAATGAAGAATAAAACGAACACAGAAGTGGGCCTTGTGGTTTTTTGAGCTCATGTATATATTCACATGTGAGAATAAGGAGGGCGGGAGCAGTTATGTGGGAAATTTAGTTTGACGTGCGGAAAGATTCAAATTTTAACTAAACAGTGAAGCGAGTTTCTATTTTTTGGCTCGGGACGGTATGCAAAGATGATATAGTCTAGACGAGCGAACGAAGAGAATGAGGGCTAGGGTGTCTTTGGGTTAAGTCATTGTAGGGGTTAAAGAAAATAGTGAAGTGAGTTTCTACTTATTGTCTCGGGATGTTATGGAAAGACGAATCAGTATATGCGAACGAAAGAAGTGAATGTGGGTTGTGGTATTTTTCAGTTTTTGTGTGTGAAGACTTGGAAAGAAATAGGGGAGCGGTAGGTTGGGGCTTTTTGTATTGTACGCAAGCAAGGGTTTCAGGCTAGAGATGAAGAAAAATAACAGGAAGATGGGAGTTTTGGATGTATTTTTATAATGCAATCCTGTCTTTGCTTTTTTTGCTGGATCTAACATAGTCTTACCTAATATAATGTATCGCGAGTGGAGCAGCCAAATAGGGAGAGGGGTAGAGCATTCTGGAGCTGCTTAGTTTGGAGCAAATAGGGAATAAGGAGTTCAATTTGGGCCAAACAGTGCACAACAGTTGGTGTTTGGCTCAGTTCAATGCTCGAACAGGGAAGCATGGCTAGATTTATAGATTGTGGCGCGGAGAGCCAGCACGAGGCTTTGGCTGATGGAAGCAGGCATTCGGTCTAAGCAGGGAAGGGGCGGTGCAGGGGTTTTATCATGTTGTTTGGTGTTGTGTGCTAGGAAGATGAAGTGGAGAGGTAAGACTATGTGTGTGTGGATTCAAACAACACAGAAGAAAACATGACACCCTTTATTGTTCTCTACTACAGAGAAGGCAGATGAATGAACACGGAAGTGGGTCTTTTGGTTCTCTAAGTTATTGCATACCTTAGCATGAGCGAATAGGGAGAAGAGGAGCAATTATGTTGGAAATGTAGTTTGGCATGTAAAAAGATTTAAATTTTAACCAAACAATAAAGTGGGTTTCTGCTTATTGACTCGGGGTGGTATTGAGAGGTGAATCGGTATAAACGAATTGAGAGAATGTGGATTGGGTTGTCTTTGGTTCATGTGTGTAAACACATGGAAAAGGTGAATCGGTATAAACGAATGGAGAGAATGTGGATTGGGCTGTCTTTGGTTCATGTGTGTAAACACATGGAAAAGAGCAGGGGAGCAGTGGGTTGATGCTTCTTTTACTGTACATCAGCATGGGTTTCAACATGGATACAACTAAAAAAGAGGAAGATGTAAGTTTCAGATGTATTTTTATTTTGCGATCCGGTCATTGCTTTTATGCTTGCTCTACTCATGGCTGTATCATGACTGGAGCGTCCAAACAGGGAAGTATCTATTTGTTGGCTTAAGATGTTATGGAGAGACAAACTTGTATAGAAAAATGAAAGAAGAGAATGTGGGCTGGTATGTATTCAGGTAAGTTGTTGTAGGGTTTCAACCAACAGTGATAGTGGGTTTCTACTTTTTTAGCAGGAATGGTACAAAAACACAAATTGATATAGGCAAATGAAGGAAGAAAATGTGGGTTGGGGTGTCTTTGATTTATGCGTGTGAACACATGGAAAAGAATAGGGGAGCGGTAGGTTGGGGCTTCTATTATTGTACGCAAGCGTGAGGCTGGAGATGAAGCGGAAGAAAAGGAAGATGAGAGTTTCAAATGTCTTTGTATGCTGTGACTCATTACTTGCTTTTTTGTATTTTGAGGGCCGCATGAATCTGGACGAGTTTATTCAGTGACTCCATATAATGAAATGCATCTTTGAGTACAAAGATGTTCTACCTGTTGGAAAGGTAATGCTAGCCATCATTAAGCTGATGAGGAGTGCATTTCTATGGTGGAAAAAAATTGAAGTGCTTTTGCTAGTGTGAGGTAAAAACAAAATCACAATTTGGCTCAAGTTGCATAGGGTAATGTAGCATATGTATCTATCAACACATTACTGACAAAACATTCAATCAAATCAGATATTGAGAGTACACCTATTGGAACATCTAAGCCGACTTTGCTCGAGGAGAAACAAGACTGGGGTGGAGAAAAGTTGAAGACCACCAGTACTCCAAATTTTGTCCCAGTCAGGAGGTTCTTTAAGTGTCATGATTTTGAACACATTATGTTAGATTGATCAAACAGAAGGGTGCTCTTTTCACTGAACAAGAAGCAGTTGAAGAAGTGGATGGTGACAGTGGAGATAATGAAGCTGTCAGGAGTATTGACTTCCAGTCAATAAGAGAGATGTTAGTGATTTAACGGGTCTTTTAGGCTAAGGCCATGAGAGAGCGGAGCCACAACATCTTTCATACTCATTGCATCATGAAGAAAAATGTGCACAATCTTATCATAGATGCAAGTAGCTTTAAGGGTACGGTGTTTGCCCAAACGATCAACAAGTTGGGCCTAGCCACACAAATGCTCTCCCAACTTCATTCTCTATTTTAGTTGAAGAAAGAGAATAAGATAATAGCTTACATTAGATGTTTCATAGATTTTTTTTTTTTGAGACAAGATCCAGAAGCAAGTGTAGTACAACATGGTACTCATGGTTGCATGTCACATTCTATCAGGGCGTTCTTGGTTGTACGATCATTACATGTCACATGATGGCTATAAAAATGTATTATTTTACCAAAGATGGGCAATATTCTTTCATAAAGAGCTTGAGAATATGGTGTCTTGAACCATCTTTGTGCAGGCCTTCAGAGAAGCACTAGTAGGACTAGCTTTGGTGGTTCTAAAAGGCAGTGAATTCAAGGAATCAATACCATACACAAGCAGCCTCTTCTAAGAGGGTTTTAGAATATTTTGACCGTCAATTAGGTTATCACTACTAAGGTATGTCCAAAATATTCTCATTTTCGACAGAGATGAAAAAGTTTTGAGCTATTTTTGGAAGACTTTATAAAGTAAGTTGGGTGTTGAATTCCAATTTAGCTCAACAGTGCTCCTACAACTAAATGGCCAAACAAAAGTTGTGAATCACAACTTTGGAATTCTCCTTAGGTGCTTTGTGAGAAATAACATCAAACTGTAAAATCTAGGTATTTCCAAAGATGAGAGCGAAGCCTCTCCTACCTTGGAAGTGTGACGCGGGAGCTGAGACTCTTATTGCGGGATTCCACAATATATTGGAATCGGAAGACCTTGCAATTGTAGTATTAGCGAACAAGACAAATTCTTGTCCAATTATCCAAATCAAAGTAAATTTTTCTTTTTCTACCTTTTTTTTTTAAAAAAATTTAATTACAGTTGTTTTCTATTAGGAGACTATTTATATATTGTATTTATTATTTTGGGACTTAGTTCTATTTATTTGCATATTTGGAGATTGTATTATCTGATTTTTGTCTAGGGAGTACTGTATCATATTTCTTTTACAAGTGATGTAACTGTAGCTTGTTCAGGAAACGATGATGAAATCTCCTTGCCATCCGTACCTCAACATTTCATGGTTCTCTTTGCTGTTTTCAGCTCGGACAACCATCGAACATCCCTTAATCCCTTCCATTTGTTGTTGACTGTGCATTTTATCATCTTCTTGCTATTCCACAACCACCTCCTCGCTAGATTTGCTTGCTAAATACCTTCAAGGAGCCCTTAAATAGTGCCAATTGTTTGGTTTTAAATTTTTAGGCCTATTTTTAATCTTTTTAATACTACATAAAATGTTTTATTTTAAATTTAAGTATACACATAATTTTCCAATTTTCTAAAAACCGAAATATGTACTTACAAGTTTAAAATTTTATATTCAAAATCTACTTTTCTAAACCTAATTGGGTGATTTCCCCTCTTCTAAACACTGAATTATCTGATTTTGAATCTAAGAATAAAAATTGCCTAGTTAAAAGGCATAAGTTTTCCAAACCATTTCCTCACCTTTCACCTGTGGCCTACCGTTTCCTCATTTTTAAACCCAGCTCTGCTCCTACTCTCAACGGATGAGCTCCCCACATGCGGTTAGCCAAACAACTTTTGTTTAGGTTGGTACAAGTTTGTTCTGCTAAAACTGAAACTTCCAACTGCTTCTAAGTCTATTTTGGCTGAAATTGGTTGATAGTTTCTGTTTTGAGCGAAACTTAAAAACTTAGGTCTTATTAAGTCTGATGTATTGTGAAACCTATTTATCATCATGACACGTGTTAGATAGTTGCTTTTTTAAGATGTTTTTTTTGCTGATCTGTAACTTTTAATGGTAAATTTTCCTTCTAAACCTGAACTAATTTTCTAAATTGTAAATTGGTTTTTTAAATTTGAATTTTTTAAAATACCACTTTTTAAATTGTAAAGATAGTCCGTGGAAATGAGAGTTCAATGGTGGTTTAAAATTTATAAAACAAATGCAATGCATTATCAATTTATCATCATTAATTTTATCCCGACTCTTAACCAACCTCTCGATAGTAGAGCAGCACAGGACCACAACATCATGTGTAACCTGCAGGAAGAATATTTGGGATCCTAACCAACTCGTAATGGTAGCAGATATTATTTGATTTCTAGAATACTCTTCTTCTCTCTGTATATAGATATCGTGCAGCATGTAAGAGATGAGATGTAATAGTATTCATTTCACCCATTGTCCAACATCTTCCCAATTCCTGCCACCTTCTCACAATAGTCAAAGGCACAACCCACTGCTCCCATTGTCCCCGCGACCACTATCCACTCCTTACACCTCGTCAAAAACCCACGCCAAACCCGACCATCTCAATCCCCTTCAAAAACTTAATTACTCCATAAATGTCAGCATAGCCCTGACCCGATATCCTATACTCAAGCAATTAAGCTACCAAATTGGCGTACAGCAATGACAAAAGAATTCCAAGCTCTACAATCCCAAGCTACATGGGAATTGCTGCCTCCACCCCCAAAGCAAACCACTCTTGACTGTAAATAGACTTATACAAACAAATACAATCCCGATGGAACGATCGCCAGATACAAAACCCGCTTGGTCGCTTATGGATACAAACAAGAAATTGGTATCAATTATTATGAGACATTTAGCCTAGTTGCTAAGATGGCCACCCTTCGTATTATATTCACTTTGGCCTTCAATAATGGATGGCCTCTCCTTCAACTTGATGTTGCGAATGCTTTCCTGCATGGACATCTTCAAGTCACCATTTATATGCAACAACCCATCAACTTCAAACTCACTGTCTCGATCATGTATGTCGTCTAAAGAAAGCACTATATGGCTTGAAACAATCACTCCGTGAATGGTTTAATCCTCTCTACTTCTTCATCCAAAATGGTTTTCATCTCAGCAAATCAGATCATTCCCTGCTGATTTATTCGACCTCCATGGTGAAAACCTTTGTGCTTATTTATGTTATTTATGTTGATGACATGATCCTCACCAGCAGCAACGTCGCGGCTATTACATCTCTTAACCAACGACTCACAACCAGATTTCAACTCAAGCATCTCGGTGACTCTCGAAGTTTCTCGATATCCAAGTGGAGTGATCCGCAGATTTCTTGAGATTATATCAGCAACAATATCTCGTAAAGATCATACGAGACACTTCTATGCTTCACTCCAATTCGATCTCCACGCCGTTAACCGCTAAAAGGTATGAGCACTCTATCCCTGATGAACCACTTGCTAAACCAACCGATTATAGACAAACTACAATTCGTGATAATCACCAGATCAGACATCGCGTTCGTCGTTAATGTTCTATGCCAACATTTGCATCAACCGACGCTCTCTATCATAATCAACTCCTGAAACGCCTTCTTTGATACTTGAAGGGTATAATGGCTTCCGGACTTTGCATCTATCGGGCTCCCCCCATTCTCCAAACATTTTCTAATGTTGACTGGGTTGATGCCTCCTCCAATAGAAAATCTGTCACAGATTCCTGCACGCTTCTAGGTAAGACACCTATCTCATGGACTATCAAGAAACAAACAATGTTTGCCAACTAATCAACTGAAGCCGAATATCGTGCCCTAATTGTGGCTAAGGCTGATCTTATATGTCTTAGATGCTTACTAGAAGAACTATGAGCTACTCAGGACCAAACATATCGGTAATCCATGCGTGGACCAAACATATCGAGATCAATTATCACTTCATTCGCAAACACATACAGGCCGACACTCGCCAATTACATTATATTCATGCACAAGACCAACCGGCGGATATATTCACTAAGTCCTTACATAAGCACAATTTCAATCTCTTCAAATCGAAGCTTCAAGTCATTGGTAAGACTCCTCATCTTCAAGGGGGGTCTTCGCCAACCTCTCGGTAGTGGAGCGGTGTAGGACCACAACATCACGTGTAACCTGCAGGAAGAATATTTGAGATCCTTACCAACTCGTACCAGTAGCAAGATATTATTTGGGTTCTAGAATACTCTTCTTATCTCTATATATAGATATTTTATAGCATGTAAGAGAGGAGATGTAATAGTATTCATTTCACTCAATTCCCTGGTATGTATTCGCCTGTGATTCCTTCTCTCTAGCTACTCGCTGTAATTCATAGTTTATGCCATCTACTTATCGTTGGCTTACAAATCTCTTCTTTAAATTCATTTTGTTGAGTGCTATTTGCGTTGTTGCTCTTCTTTACTATCCTTTTAACTTTTGTTCATGTACTTTAGGAAATTTCATTTTCTTCCTAATCTTTAACACTAATTTATATGCATGTCTAAGCGATGAATTTTCTACCATTTGTTGTGCATGTCTTAGAAACCTAAGCCTGTTTCAATTACCATATATTAGATAGATGTTCCTCTATTCATCTCCCTATTTTAATCATTTTGTAATTTNCTAAATCCCTGTTTTAGTAATTCCTGTGGATTCAGACAAATTGAAGCGCGCCAAGGGGGCGAGAAGTAAAACAAAATTTAAGGAACGGAGTGGAGTGGGGGAAGAGAAGGAGAGTCGCGACTGCCTGCATCAAAAATTTTCTTATAAGAAAGTTANATATTCTGTTAAATTGGAAGAAACTATGCTTAAGGTTTTGACATTATTTGCTAGTTTTACCTTCCCAATTAAGGGTCTGTTTGGCGCAGCTGCAGCTTCTCAGCTTTTTAGCTGCAGCTGCACTGCCCCAGAAAGCTGCTGTGGGGAAGCAGCTGCGGGGAAACGGGCTGTCTGTTTGGTGCAGCTGTGTGAAAACAGCTGTGGGCAGCTGTTTCTAAAGAAATGACCAAACTGCCCCTGTTTAGTAAAACTGTTTAAAAAATTTATGTATATATGTAAAAAATTTAAATATGTAATTGCAAATCGAAATAAGTGTATATCAAAAAGTTCATCAATACCATAATTTAAATATATTCACATGAGTAATACTTCACTACACTACCTTAATAAGTTTTGTTCCCTTGCTTCATGAGAAATTTGTAACAGTTTTATAAAAGTAACACCAGATAAAGCATAATTCACACAGCTAAATTGAATCCCTTCTAAACTTTTTTATAATGGGGATCCAATTATTTCAACATCCAAATCCTCATATAGAAGAAAGCCGAATCTCATAAAAGGTATGAACAACTGTAAAGTTAGGCATACTCCATGAATCCATTGGCTAAAGCAAAACATAAAATCCATCTGTAATCCATAACAGTTAAAGCAAATGTTAGAGGAAAGAAGTTCCTCGCAATTAAATCAAGAATAAAAAAAATTTTACTGAATGAAATGTTCCATAAATCAACTAAAGAAAGGAGAACGAGAAATGACCCTTACTCTTCAATTATCAAAGAAGATGGAGAAAGAGGAATGTGAACTTCAACGACTAGCGGGAATCTCGGGTTAGAAAGATTCAAGCAAGCCGGCGACTGCAAACAAGTTGCACGAGGGAGGTACGTCGGCGGAGAATGTGTTGTTCACCTCTTCTGCTTGGAAAAGAGAAGGGCAGAGGTGAATAATATAATATACAGAATATTTCATCAGGAGAGCCATGATCATTTCTAAGTCCTAAACTATACATATTTATACACACAATAAAATGATCCTCTTAGCCATAGAAAACAGTTAGTTGAAACACCTAAATATTGAGAACAGAAAACACAAAAGGATGTTCTTCGCACTGAGAACAGTAAACAAGCAGGAAATAAGTGATCCAAACTACAGTTTGTGTTCTCATTAGATAAATAACACTTATATGCACATTTAAATACCACAAATTATAAGCATTCTCAATTGTAAAAACATTCTTCCAATCAATTTTGAGCAGTAGTTTCCGTGACAATACTTAAAATAACTGAGATCATGTTCACAAGTAATTTCATATAATATTCTGTAACTTTAATGAATTTTAGCCTATGTGATCAAAGCTACATCAAATGTGAATACTGGAACTGAATGGACTTCCATTATTTTTGATACATTGGTATCAAAACTAAATGTTAATACTAGCCTACCGATTTTCGAAGGCTACATAAGCTTTTGCATCATCAAGAGGGAATTCTGGATGAAAATACAATTTCATTAGCTCCAACATATTTCATAGGAGATAAATGGTAAAGCAAATGCCATCACACAATTCTGCCACCTAACCTTTGAGAAATCTTCAAATTTCAAGTTCTAAATACTACGAAAGTTTACAATTTATTATGCAAAAAAAGCATATACTCTTCACTATCAAGCATCATCTGTTAAAAAATTAACAGATCGATACCTGCATAATAAGCATTATACAATTCAGCCTTCAGCAAAATAAAATAGTTCATATTAGTAAATCTGGCAAATTATGTGCATTCCTATAGAGACCCTAGGTTATTTTGAAAAAAAAAAGTTAATGATACCTTGACTTAATGTTTTGTAAGAATTGGCCTCATAGTTGTTAATTTGATTTTTCTACCTATAAGTAAATTAAAGCAATCATGAGCAGAAAAGCAAGAATGATATGCCATTTCAACGATGCCCTTCCGAGATTAACAATCCAATTTTCCAATGAAGATCACGATAAAAATCAGATGAGACAAAATTCTCATTCATGAGTCCAGTCATAATTATTGCTATGAAGAACTTCAATTAAGGAAGCATAGATGCATTGATTAAGCAAAGAACACAACTGCCAGATCAAATCCTCACAAAAAACTGAAATCTCTAATGAGAAATTAAGAGATTTCATAAAATTTAATAGAGAAAGTAAAAAACCCCAACAATTTATCCATAATAAAAAAGAGAACTCTCCAAATCAGAGAAATTAATATATCATTTCAGACAAATCACCTGATCCCACGTAAGAGTTACTTTTCATCTCAAATGCTTCATTCATATGCATACTATCTCATAGTTGTTAATGAAAAAGAAGAGCTTACATCCAGAAAATAGCAGAAAATGGAATTAAAATCTGCATCAGTACATAAAGCAAGCTTTCTTCTGTAAAGAAAATAAAAACGAATCACTTGCCAGAGCTTCAGCAACTAAATGTCTTTAAAATTCTCTGTAAAGCATATAATTCCAGCATCTAAGTCACCTAATTCCAGATATAGAAAAGTGCGAAGGAAATGGGCAATCATGTTAAAGATTTGAAGGAAATGGGCAATCTAAATTACCAAGACAGACTTCAACATTGGACAATTAACATACATACCATTCAATTCTTATAAATATACTTATCTAACACTTCAATTTACATATATGATTACAAAATAATTGAATGGTATAAATATAAATATTTCTACTATAAAGCTATAATTAGGAATTCTCTCAAAATATCATATGCGAACATGTCCCAACCAATGGCAAATATCCAAATTAACAGAATAAAGGGCTTACGCATATATCATTGTTAAACATTCAATCTCCCCACTGAATTTTAGAAAGCAGGAAAAAATTTGAGGGCTATGTATGTAAATCTTTCTTTTTATTTATAAAGGGATGCAGTATGCAAGATATATGTAATTTATGTGTTAAAAAAAAGAGAGTTCATTTATAAATGGAACAAGGTTAGAAATGTTGTGCAAGCAATAACATTTATATAAGAACTCAACCTTTTCTCCTCACAACAACAATTCATGTAAACTTCACTATGCCAAATAAAATTCATCTACTTCATTTGACTAATCTAAAAAACGAGAATAACATTTCAACAGCTTAAGAAATTGATACTTGCTAGCCTGGCTCTCCTCCGCTTCAACTGTGAGTCTTGAGGTTCTCGCCTGGCTTTCGGCCGAGGAGCGACGGAGGAATAGGCAGAGGTGCGACGGCCGCAGGAGCGACGCAGGAAGGGCAAACGAGTGAGACAGCGAGGGAACGAGGTTGGGAAGAAGAAAGGGATCGAGGAAGAAGAGCTCACGCGTGAAGAAGAAAGGAACGAGGTTTTTTGGCGGGGCTCGGCGGGAATAAGAAAGGGATAGAGAAAGAAGAGCTCACGCGGGAAGAAGAAAGGAAGCGGGAAGAAGAAAGGCTCGATTTTTGGTGGGGCTCAACGAGAAGAAGAAAGGCTCAGTTTTTGGCGGGGCTCGGCGGGAAGAAGAATTGCTCAAGGAAGAAGAACTCACGCGGGCAGGGGCAAAAGGATCCTTTTCGCGAGCTAAAAGCTCTGCCGCGGGGTGAATATAACTTCCGGCTTTTCTCCCGTTTTCACTTTGCTGTGCCGCGACGCTGCGAGCCAAACGTTTAAAAATGTCGGCCCGAAATCAAAATTTTCCGTTTCGTCGCGACGCTTTTGTTCCCGCTATAACAAAAAAAAATTGTTTTTTACGTTTTAAAATACAAATTTAAGCCCGTCGCGTCTCTGCAGATCCCACAAGCTTCTCTGCATAACAATTCGCGATCTGCGTCCTGTCTTTCCGACATCCTCCAACTTCTACGGCGCCGAAGTCGTTGGAGCAGAAGAGCAAGAAGACGAGGTGAGCGGCGGCGGTTGGTGCACGGCAACTCTTCCGCATAATTACGTCCGGACTCGGGACCCGCAGTACATCATGGAGTTAATATAAAAAAAAATTTATTTTATCACAAGTAAATATTCTCCTGAATTATTTCGCTTTATTCAGTTAATATTTTAGTGATATTCATGTATTATTGTGTTCTGAAAAAATTAATAGTGTTATAAAAATAAAATAACACATCAATACTACCAAAATAACATCTTAATATTGAAGAATAACACGAGAATAATATTTCTCTATGTCGCTGCGTCGAATCACAAGAAAACTTTTTTTTTCCTGTCAGCTCAACGTGGAGCTAACTCGTTGGACTCCTAACATATCATAAGTAATAATCTTTCATTTTTTGAAAATATTATGTCTGGAATGTTCACGTAACCCGTATTTACTTTTGATTTTTTTAATACAATAAATAATAGTACTTTATGATTTTTCAAGTGAAAATATTTATTTGAATATTTTTTTGTACTTAATACAGTAAGAAAAATTAAAAGTACAATCATTTATACTCTATAATAAATCAAAAGTACAATCATGTTGTACTCCATAATCATGTCGGAATAATTTCTCTCAAACAACTCACGGTTTCAAAAGCGATGCACTAAAAAGTCGAAGGAAGGAGTAAGGAAGTTGAAGTTAGTAAGTTGGTTAATATAATGTGATTTAAGTTAATTTTTAATTCATTTAAACAATTATTAATTGATATATGAATTATTGAATTATTTCTTAAATTAATTATAATTTTGTTAATTTATACATAATAATATAAATCTAATATATAATCTATGTTTGGTTAAGGAAAATAAAAAACTATAAAATAAAATTTTTAGTTAATAATTGATTGACTTAATAAATGATTAATTAATATTTGAACATTAATTTATTGATTAGTTATATACAATTTTTAATAGCAAACAGTGTTTACGGAATAATTAATTAATCGTTTAAATAATTAAAAATAAATAAATTTAATTTTAATTAATTATAATTGGTCAAATTAATCTTATCATTAATATGTAATATTATACTCATAATTGAACAAACATGACATTTTTATAAAGTGCCATTGTAGAAAGCCCGAAGGCCATTGATCAAGTTCGATTTATAAGTAATAAGAATATATGCAATCTGGTTATATGTTGAGATACTGTTTTCTATATTAAAAAAATAATAAAAAATAAAAAAAGGAATTTTACTTGCACGCCACACAATTTTTATGTGTTTNATTCTTGATTAGTTGGCAATTGCAAAGGTATGTGGTTGACAGAGAGAAGCTCTAGCTTGCATTCAATTCTATCACACTGGTTCTCTCAACCTCTGACATGTATATAAGGTCATTTACTAATCTTTCCATGGTCAATGTGCCTTGACCACCATATATTTTCCTATGATTGACTTGGTAAAATCATACTACATATATTATAACTATTACATATGTCATCCTAATTTTGCTATGACCTAAGTCCCCTTTGCCCATGTAAGTGACCTAATTAGTACACTCTTTTTTATTCGAAAACTCAAGATGTTATATCTATTAGATTAGGCTTAATATTCTTCCATTGATCTGACTCATCTTTTGACCAGTTCATTATTGATACTCGATTACGTGCAAATAGAGCATGCACATAACCATATCAATCCACACTTGAATTAATGAGCTATTTGCTTGTCTTACTAGGCAAAATTTTACCTTTTAGATGATCTGAACCATCTTAACCATTTGGTGTTAAATTGAGCACTCTTAAGCTAGCTCAGATATTATTTACATAGAACTTAGACTTATAGACTTAGTTTTTTTAGCCTCTAACCCAATGAGTCACTTCAATTTAACTCAAACACTTCTATAAAAATTTGTTCAACTTAACATTTTTCCCTCAAGTTGCTTATAGGCCAATCTATTCTATCATCAACGTCATTAGAGATGTTAGTGCTTGCATGAAACCTAACTGTAGAGGACATTTTTAAGACCATTTAGTCAATCTTAAGCCTCCTAAGGCCGTCCCAATTTAGCTAGTCTTAATAGGTTAGTTCTACAAGTAAATAAAATGAAATGAGCAAAGGCCTTTTTGAGGCATTTTCTTCTTTAGCGTGTTGTTGGTATATTATTATCTCTCACTTTTTTTAAAAAATTTTATAAGTCCTTTATTAGGTTGTATACCTCTCTCCTATGTTAAATATCTTCCTTGAGATTCTTCATAAGTTAGTCATCCAACCTTTCCCTAGTTTTATTTCTAATTATCTAACTTGCTAGAATCATAGGTTCATAGAGTGTTCTTTGTTTTAATCTATTGATATCATCTCAAGTCAATATCTCTTAATTTTTCCTCTTCTAATTTCTTATTTTCCTTCTGTATATTCTAATTATCACGAAAAACAATAACCAGAACATCACCCAGAATTTGATTTAGAAGACATGCTTCAATATTTTTAATTATCTTCCCCTTGGCCTTGCAGCTAAGCGACCGAATGCATGTTTTTTTAATTCAATTTTTAATGGGAATTTGAGGAAAAGTTAGATGTGCATCATAATGTATCAAGTAGAAAATTTTGAAAATTAAGTTTCATTGATTAGATTAGTATTCTCAATTTTTTACTTTTTTTATTTGTAAATCTGAGCCCAAAAAATATATTAATTCAACTTTAATATAAGAAAACTCGTTCATAACAATTATCATACGTTATTATATATGTCAGGTCAAAAAAATCTATGTGAATTTTAATTTGAATTTTTTTATGTTAAAAAAACAGAAAAATATAGGAGCTAAACTAAACAAAGATTAAATATATTCTTCATATTGATTTACTCAAAACAAATAACAACAACATACGAACCAACACCAACATTTATTTAATGAGTAGCATACGACACAATAGGTTGTTGTAAATGCCATGAGCATGAAGGAATAACATCTAGATTTTTTAACTTATTTTTATGATCTTAATCATAAACATGTTTTATGAGAATTGTTATTGTGGAAGGCTAAAGCATTTCTTCATGTTGCTTCGCTACTATCTGCAAGTTGAATTCAATATAGAAAAATATTTAGAAATCTCATATTTAAATTGCTTTCATGTATAAACAATATAATATTTCCTCTTGTATTCATGTTCTGCATTAAGCAAATAATCTTCATGTGTTTTTTTTAAATCTTCTCTACTAAAAAAAATATTATCATGAAGAAATGCAAAATTTTAGTTGAGAAGAGAACATGAGAATAATACTTTCTTCTATTGTGAATCTATTTATCATTACATGGACGTAGTTTTTTAATTGCACAGTTATGTCTGATTAACTCTTAATATTATTTAGTTTTGAGAGTTAAATCGACTACTTGTATTTGACATTGTTGTCTACTCATCTATAAGTGATTTAAAAGTTTTGTATTTAAATATTCAACATATGCATTGTTTAATTTGGCAATGATTAGAAGAAAATAACACAAGAGATAGACCATTGCATAACGTACTCCTTCATCATCATCATCATCAAATTAATGATCGATAGATCTGGGTGGCCTCAACGGCCTCAACGCCGCTTGAGGAACTTCTTCATTCTTCGCAAACCTTCCTTGAACTCGATGTCTGCTATTTACTTGTTTCTTCCTACAATGATACTATAACATTTTGTTTCATGTCAGTGACATTGTAACATAAACTTCTGAAATTAAAGCATTTCTCTGAAACTTCGCAACCACAAATATCGTGATCTTTTTGTATAAAATTTCTGGTTTTTCTCTTCTCCTTGTACCTACTTATATTTTTCTTCCTCTCCTCTAATGTTAACTTGGGAACCTTTAAACCTGATTCATTTGATGTTGAAAAATCATTAGCAGCCACTTTTAATGGAGTCGTGCCCATGCTGCACCCACCCATTCATTGGTTGCAATCCCTTAACACCTTCAAAGAAATTTTGATTATAATTTAACTAAAAAAACTTATTATTCATGAATAATGCATGTATAAATACCTGTAAATCTCCTGGATCATAGACTGTCTGCATGGGTGCAGACGAGTATATTCCTAAGTTGCAGGGTTCCACAGCCTCCGATTGTCTCGCCGCCATTTCTGTATCAGGAAAGGACGCAAAACCAGCACATCTGCCCTCATTATAATGCAACCAACCAAATGCACTTGTAGTATCATTGAAAGTGCAAAGATTTAACGTTAATGAGTCCATGGCCTGATGACTTGGTAAATTCATTGCCATCTGGCATACGACCGGGCCTAGTGAGTAAGATGGATATGGAGGAGTAGAAATGACTTGGTTCAGTTGATTTGGGAGTTAAATTGGTGTTGTGGGTAGACTTGATGGTGGTGGTTGTTGGGAGTTGGGGAGAGTGTGATCATTATGTGTAGTCATGCAAAGTTGTGTGTTTTTGGGTGTGATGTGTGATGTTAACGACTGGGTTTCTATGAAAAGGTCGACGGAAGGAGGGTAATAGTAGGTTTTTGTCTTAGTGGTGGGGGCTGCCAAGAAAGAAGGGTGATAACAGAGCAGAGGGTCGTTTTTTTGTGTTGTGGGGTGGATGGTGCATGAAGAATGGGGTTCAAAGTCGAGAATTTGGGCACCAGTGTGTGTGTTCTTGAGGTCATATCAAGGTATACTTGTGGCAATGGAGTGTCGGTGCGATGTCTAGAGTGGCATCCATTGGAAGATCAGAAGGAATTTTGTTTGTTGTGGGGGGAACTTTATAGTGATTAGGTTCTGGTTGGTTGATGATTTGTTTAGAGAAACCATCATCTTCATAGTCAAAATTTAGGACATTGACATTCCTGTTACAATCAAAATAAAATATTTAGCTTGTTAAATTGTTAGTTCTACTAGAGCAGACAAAATTCATATTTTAGACTATGCATGAAAAGATGTATTTCGCTTTATAAAAGTTAAAAAGACGGTAATTTCTAAGTGATATTAAATATTTTAAAAAAAATAGAAGGAAAAAAGTTTAGGTGTTAGATGTGTAATACATAAGAATTCGGCGGGTATAAAATGAAAACTGCAAGCAATAGTATGATAAAAATAAGGTTGCGGATTGAAATGGTATGGAAAAGATAAATCTACGTAGTAAATTAGGAAGCATCCAATATTTCTATGGGTATTTGCATTAGAACCAAAGTGCAATGCCCAATGGATGTTGCACTGATTTACTTTTCATATTCCTTTGGGTATTTGCATTTTTAAAACCCGATCAATGCAAATACATGCAGCTCGATATTAAAGAAAAAATATTACATTCGTACAGTAAATCTCGGAGCGTCGCAATATTATACACTTGAATTAGAGATGACACGGCGCCCCATGCTTTGCTGACATGCAAACGTCCATACATGATATTTTTCTCAATATTAAAACCAATAAAATCGTTATAAATAAAATTAAAAAAATTTAAAACTCATAAAAAATAATAAATAAATATATAGAACCCGATTATAGAGAATCACATCAAAAGAGATGTGAGACGACATTCTTAAAAAAAATTTCAACAGAATTTCATTATCATCAAACTAATATTGGGGAAAATGATCCAACACAATTTCATATTGATATACTCAAAACAAATTACAATAACATACAAACCAACACCAACATTTATTTAATGAGTGACATACGACACAATAGATTATTGTAAAAGTAATGTGCATGAAGGAATACCATCTATATTTTTTAACTTATTTTATGATCTTAAACATAACCATGTTTTATTAGAATAGTTATTGTAAAAGGCTGAAGCATTTCTTCTTGTTGCTTTGCTATTATCTGCAAGTTGAAGTCAACAGAGAAAAATATTTAGAAATCTCATATTTAAATTACTTTTATGTATAAAAAAAATAAAATTTCTTCTTGTATTCATGTTCTGCATTAAGCAAATAATCTTAATGTTTTTTTTAATCTACTCTATTAAAAAAATATTATCATGAAGAAATGCAAATTTTAGTTGAAAAGAGAACATGAGAATAATATTTTCTTCTATTGTGAATCTATTGATCAATATATTGATGTAGTTTTTAACTGGAGACTTATGTTTGATTAACTCTTCATATTATTTAGATTTGAAAGTTAAATCGACTAAATTTTATTTGGCATTGTTGTCTACTCATCTATAATTGATTGAAAAGTTTTTTTATTTTTTATATTCAACACATGCATTGTTTAATTTGGTAATGATTAGAAGAAAATAACACAAGAGATAGAGCATCGCATAACATACTCTTTCACATCATCATCAAATTAATGATCGACAGATCCGGGTGGCCTCAACGCCACTTGAGGAACTTCTTCATTCTTCGCAAACCTACCTCGAACTCGATGTCTGTTATCAGCTTGTTTCTTCCTACAATCATACTATAACATTTTGTTTCAAGTCAGTGACATTCTAACATAAACTTCTGAAATTAAAGCATTTCTCTAAAACTTCGCATCTACATTTACCGTGATCTTTTTGCTAAAATTTCTGCTATTTCTCTTCTCCTTGTACCGACTTATCTTCTTCTTTCTCTCCTCTAATGTTAACTTCGGAACCTTTAAATTTGATTCCTTTGATTTTGAAAAATCATTAGCAGCCACTTTTAATGGAGTCGTGCCCGTGCTGCACCCACCCATTCGTTGGTTGCAATCCCTTAACAACTTCAAAGAAATTTTGATTATAATTTAAACAAAAAAAACTTAGCATTTATGAATGATGCATGTATATATACCTGTAAATCTCCTGGACCATAGACTGATCGCATGGGTGCAGATGAGTATATTCCTAAGTTGCAGGATTCCACAGCCTCCGGCTGTCTCGCCACCATTCCTGTATCAGGAAAGGACCCAAAACTAGCACATGTGCCCTCATTATAATGCAACCCACGAAATGCACTTGTAGTATCATTGAAAGAGCGGAGATTTAATGTTAATGGGTTTATGGCCTGACAACTTGGTAAATTCATTGCCATCTGGCGTACAGCCGGGGCTAGTGAGTAGGATGGATATGCAGGAGCAGAAATGACTTGGTTGAGCTTATTTGTGAGATAAATTGGTGTCATTGGTAGACCTGATGGTGGTGGTGGTTGGGAGTTGGGGAGAGTGTGAACATTATGTGTAGTCTTGCAAAGTTGTGTTTTTGTGGGTGTGATGTGTGATGCTAACGAGCTGGTTTCTATGAAGGGGTCGATGTAAGAAGGGTCATAGTAGGTTTTTGTTTCAGTGGTGGGGACTGCGCATGAAGAAGGGTGATAGCAGCGCAGAGGGTCGTTGTTGTGTGTTTTGGGGGTGATGATGTATGATGAATGGGGTTCAAAGCCGAGAATTGGGGCACCTGTGTGTGTGGTTTTGTGGCCATAGCAAGGTATACTGGCAGCAATGGAGTTATGCATTATCGGTGGGATGTCTACAGTGGCAGCCAATGGAGGATCAGAAGGAATGTTGTTGGTTGTGGGAGGAACTTTATAGTGATCAGGTTCTGGTTGGTTGATGATTTGCTTAGTGAAGCTATCGTTTTTATGGTCGAAATTGAGGACATTGTCAGCTATAGTAGGACCGGCATGATATTCCTGTTACAATCAAAATAAAATATTTAGATTGTTAAATTGTTAGTTCTATTATAGCAGACAAATTTCGTATTTTAGACTATGCATGAAAATATGTATTTCACTTTATAAAAGTTAAAAATAAGGTATTTTTTATGTGATATTAAATATTGTTGAGGTATAAAAGCAAACAAAAAAAAATAGAAAAAAAAAATGTTTAAGTGTTCGATGTGTAATACATATGAATTCGGAGGGTATAAAAAGAAAACTGGAAGCGGTAATATTCTAAGCTATCTATTATAAAAAATGTTGCAGATTTAGATGGCAGAAAATGATAAATCTAAGCATCAAATTATAAAGCATCCAATATTCCTATGGGTAATTGCCNTGAGAGTTTGAGGAAAAGATATATGCGCATCATAATATATCAAGAAGAAAATTTTGAGAATTAAGTTTTATTGATTAGATTATTATTCTCATTTTTTTGCTTTTTTATTTGTAATCCTGAGCTCACAAATAAAAAAGCTATTAATTCAACTTTAATATAAGAAAACTCGTTCATAAAAATTATCATACATTATAATAGATGTCAGGCCAAAAAAATCTATGTGAATTTTAATCTGAATTTTTTTTAAATGTTCAAAAAACAAAAAAATATAGGAGCTAAGCTAAACAAAGATTAAATCTATTCCTCATATTGATATACTCAAAACAAATTACAATAACATACAAACCAACACCAACATTTATTTAATGAGTAACATACGACACAATAGATTATTGTAAAAGTAATTCGATTAACTCTTCATATTAAATCTGATTAACTCTTCCTATTATTTAGATTTGAAAGTTAATTCGACTAACTTTTATTTGGCATTGTTGTCTACTTATCTATAATTGATTGAAAAGTTTTTTATTTTTTATATTCAACACATGCATTGTTTAATTTAACAATGTTTAGAAGAAAATAACACAAGAGATAGAGCATCGCATAACATACTCTTTCACATCATCATCAAATTAGTGATCGACAGATCCGGGTGGCCTCAACGCCACTTGAGGAACTTCTTCATTCTTCGCAAACCTACCTCGAACTCGATGTCTGCTATCAGCTTGTTTCTTCCTACAATCATACTATAACATTTTGTTTCAAGTCAGTGACATTGTAATATAAACTTCTGAAATTAAAGCATTTCGTTGAAACTTCGCAGCTACATTTACCGTGATCTTTTTGCTAAAATTTCTGGTTTTTCTCTTCTCCTTGTACCGACTTATCTTCTTCTTCCTCTCCTCTAATGTTAACTTGGGAACCTTTAAACCTGATTCCTTTGATGTTGAAAAATCATTAGCAGCCACTTTTAATGGAGTCGTGCCTGTGCTGCACCGGCCCATTCGCTGGTTGCAATCCCTTAACAACTTCAGAGAAATTTTGATTATAATTTAAATAAAAAAACTTAGCATTTATGAATGATGCATATATATATACATGTAAATCTCCTGGACCATAGACGGATTGCATGGGTGCAGATGAGTATATTCCAAAGTTGCAGGATTTCACAGCCTTCGGCTGTCTCGCCACTATTCCTGTAGCAGGAAAGGACCCAAAACTAGCACATGTGCCCTCATTATAATGCAACCCACGAAATGCACTTGTAGTATCATTGAAAGAGCAGAGATTTAATGTTAATGGGTTTATGGCCTGACAACTTGGTAAATTCATTGCCATCTGGCGTACAGCCGGGGCTAGTGAGTAGGATGGATATACAGGAGGAGCAGAAATGACTTGGTTGAGTTGATTTGTGAGATAAATTGGTGTCATTGGTAGACCTGATGGTGGTGGTGGTCGAGAGTTGGGGAGAGTGTGAACATTATGTGTAGTCTTGCAAAGTTGTGTGTTTGTGGGTTTCATGTGTGATGCTAACGAGTTGGTTTCTATGAAGTGGTCGATGTAAGAAGGGTCATAGTAGGTTTCTGTTTCAGTGGTGGGGACTGCGCATGAAGAAGGGTGATAGCAGAGCAGAGGGTCGTTGTTGTGTGTTGTGGGGGTGATGATGTATGAAGAATGGGGTTCAAAGCCGAGAATTGGGGCAGTTGTGTGTGTGGTTCTGTGGTCATAGCAAGGTATACTGGCAGCAATGGAGTTATGCATTGTCGGTGGGATGTCTACAGTGGCAACCATTGGAGGATCAGAAGGAATGTTGTTGGTTGTTGGAGGAACTTTATAGTGATCAGGTTCTGGTTGGTTGATGATTTGCTCAGTGAAGTTATCGTCTTCATGGTCGAAATTGAGGACATTGTCAGCTATAGTAGGACCGGCATGACATTCCTGTTATAATCAAAATAAAATATTTAGATTGTTAAATTGTGAGTTCTATTATAACAGATAAAATTAGTATTTTAGACTACGCATGAAAATATGTATTTTACTTTATAAAAGTTAAAAATAAGGTATTTTTTATGTGGTATTAAATATTGTTGAGGTATAAAAGCAAACAAAAAAAAATGAAAAAAAAATGTTTAGGTGTTTGATGTGTAATACATAGGAATTCGGTGGGTATAAAAAGAAAACTGGAAGCAGTAATATTCTAAGCTATCTATTATAAAAAAATGTTGCAGATTTAGATGGCAGGAAAACGATAAATCTAAGCAGTAAATTAAGAAGCATCCAATATTCCTATGGGTAACTGCATTAGAACCAAATTGCATAAGAAATAGTAAATAAACATATAAAACCCGATCGTGGAGAATCACATCAAGGGAAATGTGCGGCGGAGTTTTTAAAAAATTCTCCAGCAGAATTTCATCATCATCAAACGAATTTTGGGGAGAATTATCCAACAAGCTATCATCATCATCAAACAAATATTTGACAAGACGATTCAGCTGAGCTTCATAACCATCAAATGAATGTTGGGGAGGATGACTTGAATTCATATCGGAAGAACTCATGGTGATAGAAAGAGAGATAGAAAGAGAGAGGATTGTGTGAATATGGTGGATGAGAGAAGAGGGGAGATAATAAATGAAGTATTTTGACATATGACTAAAAAAAAATTTTAAAGAAAGAAGTGTTCTATATATAGTTAGGAACTTTTTATTTTTAGTTGCTGGGCTCAACGGCTATATAAAGTTTTCCTTGAAGGAGAATGGGTATAAATTGAAAGTTTAAAAAAAGAAGTTATCTTAGAGCTTGCTGGTCCATGGAAAGCTCTTCCTCCGCNTGAAAGTTCTTCCTCCGGTGGACAGCTGTTGCTCATAGGGATCGCTGAAAATTTTGAAAGGAATAAGAACCATTACTCGAGATGGATGGTAGCAATGTACAAGCCTCTCTTAAAGGATTTTGCTGTTGAAGAGTTACATGCATTTCAACTCCTCCGTCTCCACGCCATCTCACCTTCCCATCATAGCCACACCAATCGCCACCCTTTCCCATCCACAACCATGTACCTTCCCACCAACTTCGCCATTCTCCCTCACCACGCATGGCACACTCTGACCGTCGGCCTCGGTACCAAAAAGTCCAAAATTGCTCTCTTTGTGTTCGACGCAGATATTATGAAGGCTGCTGTTGATAGAATTTGGCTTGCCATAATCTAAACCAAACCCTTCTTCGCCCTTACAGGGCAAGTCTTGTTGCTCTCTTTGCTTCTCTCCCACTCCCTAAATCAAACACTCTCCATTTATTGAGTATGATGTAGATAACAAATATGAATTCAGCAGACTTATAAAAATAAAATAAAAAAAACATTTTAAGCAATTGAGCTTTTTTTTAAATGTATTCGGGCAACTTTCATTCAACAAAAAGGTTTGTCAAGATTATTTGGAAGGCTTACATACATATCTCTCGATTCTTATGTATTTATATATTTAACACCTCAACCTCATTTTTAAAAGATATAAAAGAACAATTAAATTTTTACAACATGCACACAACGAATATGATGAACCTTTACTCATCACCAGCACAATTCAAAATGTATTATACAAACATCTATCAACAATGAAAACAAATAAAATTTAACAAACATAACTCAAAGTCTATAAAAAGTGCAAATCAAACTCATCACCATGATTAAATGATAATTTCTTCTAGTTGCATTAAAATTAAAATTTTTATCATAGAAATTTTAAAAATTTACATACACCATCATTAAAAATTTTTAAAATGGTGTGACTAAGCTGACCCAATAACTGGCTCAGGCACGACTCAATAAGTGGCTCGTGAGCTTAGCTCAAGGAGCCAACAAGCAAAGCATAAGCAAACACCAACTCAGCTTGCCACCTCATCAGCTGACCCTTTTGAAATATTATTAACATAAACATTACCTAAAATATAGTCATGTGCATAAAAAAAAAATCTCGTGAGACCCACTTGATCGATCGAGCGAAGCCATACAGACTAAGCTGATAAAACCAAAAATCAGCCCTACCACGAAACAAGTAAAAGATGATTGGATGATACAAGCATGGGATATTCGACCAAAAACAAGACAAAAGCACATTTGAGCCACCCTTTCAGAAAAGCCGACCCGACGAAATAGCCTACCAAAAAAGCCAATCAAAGTGAAAATTTGGTGCTCCAGTATTTCCAACTATCACAAAACACTCAAAGGCTTCTCACTAGATTTCAATAATCGACAATTAAACTGGACGAACAAGTTCAGNCCAAACATAAGCAAACACCAACTCAGCTTGTTACCTCATCAGCTGACCCTTTTGAAATATTATTAACATAAAATTATCTAAAATATAGTCATGTGCATTAAAAAAATCTCGTGAGACCAACTTGATCGATCGAGCGAAGCCATACATACTAAGCCGATAAAACCAAAAATCAACCCTACCACGAAACAAGTAAAAGATGATTGTATGATACAAGCATGGGATATTTGACCAAAAACAAGACAAAAGCACATTTGAGCCACCCTTTCAGAAAAGCCGACCCGACGAAATAGCTTACCAAAAAGGCCAATCAAAGTGAAAATTTGGTTCTCCAGTATTTCCAACTATCACAGAACACTCAAAGGCTTCCACTGATATCAATAATCGACAATTAAACTGGACGAACAAGTTCAACCGACTGAGCTGATCACACCGGTTGAAGATGAAAAATAGTCTCTCTAAGAAATAGCTTCTTAGTTTATGGTTCATTAAAATAAAAGATGACTTATAGAATACATATAAACTTACTCAGCCGCCCGACCAACTCTAAGTAATAGGGTTGTAATTGAGCCAAATATGTCGTAGGTTGGACTAGCCTTGGTCATATTAGAAGTTGTTCATTTTATATTCGAGCATGGGCCGAGCTTTCATGCACATGCTCATACTTGATTTATTTATATTTTTAATAATCATACTTAATTTACATTTAACTTGTTTATTTAAATTAAATTAGTAATTCAATGAGTAAATGAGCTATTAAATAAGTTTAAAAGTTGAATGGGTACTTGATTTTTCATATAAAGGAATTAACCAATTTTTTTATGNAACTTGTTTATTTAAATTAAATTAGTAATTCAATGAGTAAATGAGCTATTAAATAAGTTTAAAAGTTGAATGAGTACTTGATTTTTCATATAAAGGTATTAACCAATTTTTTTATAAATCAAAACAAAAAACAACAAAATAATTTGTGAATTTGTATTGAAATATTTGACACATATTAAATATGTTAATATATATTTTACAAATAAACTTTCTTACATTAATAAAGCAATATAAAAAAAGTATAAATAAATGAAAGTAAGGAAATAAGAAAAANTAAATCAAAACAAAAAACAACAAAATAATTTGTGAATTTGTATTGAAATATTTGACACATATTAAATATGTTTATATATATTTTACAAATAAACTTTCTTACATTAATAAAGCAATATAAAAAGTATAAATAAACTAGTTTATGAAAATAAGGAAATAAGAAAAAATTGCATTATACTAATATATATATATTATTTAAATTTATTTAAAGAATATATCTTGAAACTATAAATTATTTAATATAATAATTGCTGAACAATATATAAATATTTTCATAAATATAAATAAACGAATTGAATCACATTCATATTTGATCTATTTAATAATTGATATTAAAAAATTAAATATAACTATTTATCAAATATGAAAAAATGTTAATAAAGTATCAAGATTGTTAAGTTCCACTTCTTCTTCTAGTACATATATATATATATATATAAAGCTGGANGAACAATATATAAATATTTTCATAAATATAAATAAACGAATTGAATCACATTCATATTTGATCTATTTAATATTTGATATTAAAAAATTAAATATAACTATTTATCAAATATGAAAAAATGTTATAAAGTATCAAGATTGTTAAATTCCACTTCTTCTTCTAGTGTAATGGTCCCCACTGAAAAAATACATCTATATATATATATATAAAGCTGGCNAGATTGTTAAATTCCACTTCTTCTTCTAGTGTAATGGTCCCCACTGAAAAAATACATCTATATATATATATAATGCTGGCTGTGGCGCAGGTAACACAATCCTCCCTGCTTTCCTCCTTCCCTCTCTACTGGTCATCCATTCACCCTAATACACAAACCTAACCTTAGTTATGGACCCCTCCTCCTCCTCCGGAAACACCCGATCCCCTCAAAACCCTCCACCACTGCCCTCCTCCGGCGGAGTTCCTCCCTTCGGAAACACCCAATCCCCTGAAATCTCCCTGCCGCTCCCTTCCTCATCAGTCGCAATCCCTACCTCTGAAATCCCCCTATCCACTCAAAACCCCCAATCCAACCAGGAACAGCAATTAGACTTCATTGAATCGCCGACGCTGATTTCCTCCGCTGCAGATTGGAACCGAGAATTGGGTATCTTGTTCCCCGACTTAAACTTCCGCTCTTTCATGAGAAGAGGGCCATGCGGGGAAGACTTTCTGCAATGGTATGTGTGCATGTTCGGCGCCGTCTACATCGGTGCAGACAGGGCTAACTGCTCCAGATGGGCCGGCGTTCTCCGGGACTGCATCTTCGCAGATCCGAATTACTATCATCCCCTTATTGTGTATTTGTTAGATCGACACAACCACCCGTAATCCTGGCGGAGATTCAGCCTTCTTCNTTATTGTGTATTTGTTAGATCGACACAACCACCCGTAATCCTGGAGGAGATTCAGCCTTCTTCATGGTCTCTATCTCTCTCTCTCTCTCTCTCTCTCTCTCTCTCTCTCTCTCTCTCTGATGCCGCAGTATTGGAATATATGCAAATCTTGATTTCTTGAATTGCCAAATAATTTTGTTGGAGTGGAAGATTTGTTTCTTGGAGCGATGGTTTCTTCCTAAATAGTAACGGCTATGCTTCTTGATTCTGTTCATGGCAGAATTGCTTAATGATTTTAACAGGAGGGACTAAAATTTATTGATTTTTTTTCTTGAATAAATATATAATATGAAGAATTTATATTGTGCTCAATCTACTGTACACGTNATATGCAAATCTTGATTTCTTGAATTGCCAAATAATTTTGTTGGAGTGGAAGATTTGTTTCTTGGAGCGATGATTTCTTCCTAAATACTAACGGCTATGCTTCTTGATTCTGTTCATGGCAGAATTGCTTTATGATTTTAACAGGAGGGACTAAAATTTATTGATTTTTTTTTCTTGAATAAATATATAATATGAAGAATTTATATTGTGCTCAATCTAAGAGTACTTAATCAAATTAAAATATCTCTCTCTATATTTTAAAGGTTTGGTTCATAAAATGTAAAACGTAAATAAGAAAATGCATGCTATCTTTTCAAATATGAATTTCAATTTGAAATTACAAATTACGCATAAGAAAATTACAATACATGTAAAAATATAATTCTAAATTGAGGCATTTACGTACATACCACTCAATTCCCATTTATTTAAATATTTAACACCTTTCTTTTTTTACATTTATTTAAATATTTAACGCCTTAAAAAAGATCACAATTTAAAATTAAAAAAAAAGGTGAAATATAGCTGTTAATGCATACTTAAGGTGGCATGTACGTAAAAATTAAAGTTGGAAATGTCAGATGAGTAACTGCATAAGAATTGAGCGTATGTTTGTTTGTAAATCTTCCATCTAAATTTTATAATGCATGCTGCGTTTGATCGTCTGCTTTATTTTCATTATTCAATTCTTGTGTTACATCGCATGAAATATTCATCTCAAATTCCATTCAATAGAGATGTTTTGTAAAATAATGACCGACATCAAGAATAGATTTGAAGGCCTTAGAAAAGTTCATTGAACTTTGGAATAAACAAAAATAATAATAATCACTCTTACAAAAGTAAGATAAATGCCTAACAAATCCAAAGATATTGTGTACACTAAAAACAACACTATTCTGAAAGAGAAAGAACAGTCAAGATGAAAGAGACTCCTCTCGAGGTAAACAATCAATCGATGATGCAAGACTGAGCATGAAGCCACATCTCCAAATCTGGGATTTGTCCAAGCTTTANTCTCTCTCTCTCTGATGCCGCAGTATTGGAATATATGCAAATCTTGATTTCTTGAATTGCCAAATAATTTTGCTGGAGGGGAAGATTTGTTTCTTGGAGCGATGGTTTCTTCCTAAATACCAACGGTTATGCTTCTTGATTCTGTTCATGGCAGAATTGCTTAATGATTTTAACTGAATTCGCTACTAATTACCAGTCTTTATTCGATTTTAACAGGAGGGACTAAAATTTATTGATTTTTTTTTCTTGAATAAATATATAATATGAAGAATTTATATTGTGCTCAATCCACTGTACACGTTCAATCTAAGAGTACTTAATCAAATTAAAATATCTCTCTCTATATTTTTAAGGTTTGGTTCATAAAATGTAAAACGTAAATAAGAAAATGCATGCTATCTTTTCAAATATGAATTTCAATTTGAAATTACAAATTACACGTAAGAAAATTACAATACATGTAAAAATATAATTCTAAATTGAGGCATTTACGTAAATATCACTCAATTCCCATTTATTTAAATATTTAACACCTTTTTTTCTTACATTTATTTAAATATTTAACGCCTTAAAAAAGATCACAATTTAAAATAATAAAAAAAAGGTGAAATATACCTGTTAATGCATACTTAAGGTGGCATGTACGTAAAAATTAAAGTTGGAAATGTCAGATGAGTAACTGCATAAGAATTGAGCGTATGTTTGTTTGTAAATCTTCCATCTAAATTTTATAATGCATGCTGCGTTTGATTATCTGCTTTATTTTCATTATTCAATTCATGTAATACATTGCATGAAATATTCATCTCTAATTCCATTCAATAGAGATGTTTTGTAAAATAATGACCGACCTCAAGAATCGAATTGAAGGTCTTAGAAAAGCTCATTAAACTTTGGCGAAAACAAAAATAATAATAATCACTCTTACAAAAGTAAGATACATGTCTAACAAATCCAAAGATATTGTGTACACTAAAAACAGCACTATTCTCAAATAGAAAGAACAGTCAAGATGAAAGAGACACCTCTCGAGGTAAGCAATCAACCGACGATTCAAGACTGAGCATGAAGCCACATCTCCAAATCTGAGATTTGTCCAAGCTTTGGAGATGGTTTCACGTTCGCTTGAGGCAAGCCCCACCAAAAGTGACGCTTAAATCATCCTGGCAACGAAATAGAAACTTCTCAAAGTGAGATAGCACGCATGGAACCCCAACGGAGACTCTACACAACTAAACATCCATGCACAAATCCATAGGTTGTAAGCTCAGATTACTCTTATTGTGGAGTAAATCGAGGTCCTTCGGGCAACAATCATCCAAAGTAACGAACATATGAAGGCAAGACCTAAGGGGGTCCGCCCTCATAGGCCATCATCGGTGAACCCACCTATCCTCAATAACCAAGTTAGCAACCATCAAACGAAGGGACAAGGCGAGTCCCAGCACACTGACATTGTCGTGCCTGCATAAGCAAACAAACACTAGGAAGAGCAGATACATATACATGTCTGGCCACTCGGGGGAGTGACATTCACTCACTAAATCGAAAGTAGTACATCCGCCCAAGCCGAGCGTATCTCGTCTACAACCTTACATGGGTAGCTTCTTTCGAGTCATCGCTTGGTCTACTTCAGGCTAACCCCATACTTTGTCATCTCTTTTTAACCACCCCGAAGGCGTCGCCCTCCAGTGGTTCAACGGTATGTTGGTCGAAACCATCCCGAGTTAATATGAGTTCAAAAAGCTTTTCATTTTGTATTTCTCAAACGTGCAGAAACCAAAGAAGGACTCGAACACCCTGCCCAACATTAGGCAAGGAGAAAATGAGAGTCTTCGGGCCTACATCTCCTGTTTCAAAATAAGATGCTGGATGTGAGAACCCTGAAGCCCGAAATAGCCCTGAAGTGATAGAAATGATGAACTTGCTCAAGACCTCTAGGACTCTCCTGACAATGAGTCAAGATCGTCCAAACACCGAAGAAATAATGGAAGGATAGGGGTGAATCACAATGGGCGAGGGACAGGCGATACCCCGCCGGTCACCAAAGCAATAACCCTCCGTCCTAAAGTCAGTAAGGAAAATAACCAGGGGCACTGTGATCCAAAACGACTCTCTGACCAGCGATCAATCCTATATTATGAGTGACTACATGATTACTGAGAAATGTGTGGCTTGAAAACCCTCAATTTGTCAATGACTGAAATGGTTCAGGTCATCCAAAACAATGACTACTTCAAATTGAATCCGCCGCTGAAGGCGCCCCTAGCTTTGCGGGGCCCGAAGGTGTACTGTTAGTACCACCCCGACCACAGCCAATACACAGAGAAATGTTGTCACCACTGAGCTAGTGGTGGTCAACAATGGTCGACAACTACGATGTCAGTAAGTGATCACTAGATTTTTAGTTTATGACAACTTTGGAAATCATCTCTTCTTCTCCTTCAGGTCCAGATCTCCCCCTTCATGAGGAGAGTCAAAATTTATTTATAGATTTTAAGAGTGGCATTCCCTATAAATAATATAAAAATCTAAACCACTCTATGAGATGACCCAGAGCGATAACTTTTAATATATTATATTTTATAGAATTTTAAGTGCCTTAATGATATTTGAATTGAGTGATATTAGACTCATTGGATTTGTCTCATCGAGAGGCTCGATTCTACCATAAGCTTTTAAGATTCTAAATCCATTTTGATTCTCTAATTGACCACTCAAACTTTAAAATATGGTTTAAAGAGTTAATATGAGCTTAAATTAACTTGGATTGTATCAATCTTGGCTCTTTGAGCCAGTGGGTCTGACTACAAGTCTGTTGAAATCAGAGCTATGTTTGATTTTAAATTTAAATTAGAATATTTTTAGTTCCAAAAATGGCTTAAGATTCATTTCAAACTAATGAAAATTTATTAATGATTACTATTTTTTCATAAACTTTATTAATGGGTGGCCATATCCTTTGAAGTTAAGAATGATGCAGAAATTTATTGTAAGAAATACTTTTTCTTATAAATCTTCTGGGCCATTAAGATTCATTGATATGAACTAAACCTTGACATTGTTTAGAAATAAATTAGATCACAAGCTCGTCTTACACAATCTTCTAGTCTCAAAGGTGCTCTAAAACAACTTCAGAAACTAATAATATTCTTATAGAAGCAATGAAAATTATGATTTTTGCAATTTGAAACAAATAGTGTGGTTCTAATGGGTTTAAGGGCTAACCACAACCACAACCACACCATGGGTCTCCTCTCAAGAGAAATTCAAAAATACCTTTAAATCATGTTGAAGATGGAAAAATTCATATAAAGCTTGTGGCCAATCATTATTATCCTTTGGTTGAAATTATGTACATGGCGGATCAAATTTATAATATATGATATACTAATCATTCCTTAATATTTTTAAGAAAATGTCTTGGATATTGTAATTTTCAAGCAGCTTTCATATTTGCACTCTATTTTCTATCTCATTTCCGCATATAATCTCACAAGTCACAAGTCACAAACAAGTCTTATGTGTCCTAAGTCAATTGCCCAAATAACAACATACATAAATTTGAGTTATTTTTCTATTCTTTTGTGACAAGACTTAATGTAGATTGTGCCACAACGACCCATTGCACTATATTGTCAGTTGTCACTCTATGTAAGCCTGCACCGCCGGAGCACTTATTGCGTACGGATACCGCACGTAAATTTGTGTGTGGTGCCCGATCTGAAACATTGTCTTTTTATTATTATTATTTTTTAAGTGAGGTCCACTCTAAATTTTGGACGCTCCTGATTTGGGTGGGATGTAGGGCTGTAAAAAAAGCTCGTTGTTCGTGAACAANTGTGTCCTTTGCCCAAATAACAACATACATAAATTTGAGTTATTTTTTCTATTCTTTTGTGACAAGACTTAATGTAGATTGCGCCACAACGGCCCATTATGCTATTGTCACTCTATGTATGCCTGCACCGCCGGAGCACTTATTGCGTACGGATACCGCACGTAAATTTGTGTGCGGTGTCCGATCTGAAGCATTGATCTTTTTATTATTATTATTTTTTAAGTGAGATCCCCTCTAAATTTTGGATGCTCCGGATTTGTGTGGGGTGTCCGCACTTAATAATTTTTCCGCCGCGGCAGGTAGGAAAATCCTTGCATCAAAAAAACCCCAACGCTAGTTATGGATTCCTCATCCTCCTCCATTGACTTCGAATTCCCGCCCTCTGAAGAACCCCAATCCCACCGGGAACAGCTCCGCCAATGCATTTTNCCGCACTTAATAATTTTTCCGCCACGGCAGGTAGGAAAATCCTTGCATCAGAAAAACCCCAACGCTAGTTATGGATTCCTCATCCTCCTCCATTGACTTCGGATTCCCGCCATCTGAAGAACCCCAATCCCCCGGGAACAGCTCCGCCAATGCATTCCGCATCCTCCGCCGTAGGAATCCCTCTCTCTAATAACCTCTGATTCATCGAACACCCCCCTCGCATCGGCAATTCTACTATATTGGACTGCTGGTGAGGAACACCTCCGACGAAGAATGGAACAAAGAGCTGACTAAGATCTTCTTCAATCACGATTCCCCCTTATTANGAGGAACACCTCCGACGAAGAATGGAACAAAGAGCTGACTAAGATCTTCAATCACGATTCCCCCTTATTTTTTTGTGGGGATGCTAATGTGATGAACACTTAATGGATTGGTATCTGTGCATGTACCCTGCTTTATACATTCCATGCTTCTTCTTCAACTCTGCAACTTGGTTCCAAAATATTTTAAATCATTTTTAACCAAATGTACATATTTTTGTATTTCTAATCAATGTCTTAGCATTTTTGTATTTTAGTCTTAGCATTTTTGTATAATTAGTAGTTTACTTTGAGTGTTACGTATGCATGCCCTAAAATTTAAGTGTTAGATATGTAAAATATAAAAATTATGGGGTTTACTAATTANAATATTTTAAATCATTTTTAACCAAATGTACATATTTTTGTATTTCTAATCAATGTCTTAGCATTTTTGTATAATTAGTAGTTTACTTTGAGTGTTACGCAATTCAAGTGCTAGATATGTAAAATATAAAAATTATGTGGTTCACTAATTATCTCACAATTTTATCAAGTGACTTTCATTTTTAATAAACGTTATTTAAATGCAAAATAATTCTCTCCCAATTGTATCCAAATAACTTGTAATTTTAATCAAATAATCCGGGATACCCCACAAAGCTCTAAATAAGCTTTTGCAGACTTCCAAAAAAGTGCTTCCAACAAAGAATGAAAGAAACATAAAAATTACATAATTACCAAAAAGCTGATTAAATAAAACAAACATACTTCTTAGAAAAATTTTACAATCTTCAAATACATAATCAAAACAAAATAAATTTCTTTCAGCTTTATTTCCTTACAGGCTCAGTTGTCAAACCAAATCCAAAGGGAAACAATGGATCATAGTGCATGNCGAACAGCTCGTGTTCGGCTCGTTCGTTAAGAAACGAACACGAACAGTGACTTCACGAACAATTTCAAACAAATTAAATTTCAAACAAATCAAACACGAACACAAGCTCTGTTCGTTCGTGTTTGGTTCGTTTACACCCCACTATTACACCTANAACAAATAATGTGGTTCTAATGGGTTTAAGGGCTAACCACAACCACAACCACACCATGAGTCTCCTCTCAAGAGAAATTCAAAAATACCTTTAAATCATGATGAAGATGGAAAAATTCATATAAAGCTTATGGCCAATCATTATTATCCTTTGGTTGAAATTATGTACATGGCGGATCAAATTTATAATATATGATATACTAATCATTCCTTAATATTTTTAAAAATATGTCTTGGATATTGTAATTTTCAAGCTGCTTTCATATTTGCACTCTATTTTCTATCTAAGTCAATTGCCCAAATAACAACATACATAAATTTGAGTTATTTTTTCTATTCTTTTGTGACAAGACTTAACGTAGATTGCGCCACAACGTCCCATTACGCTATTGTCACTATATGTAAGCCTGCAACGCCGGAGCATTTATTGCGTACGGATACCGCACGTAAATTTATGTGCGATGTCCAATCTGAAACATTGATCTTTTTATTATTATTATTATTTAAGTAAGGTTCACTATAAATTTTGGACCCTCCGGATTTGGGTGGGGTGTCCGCACTTAATAATTTTTCCGCCACGGCAGGTAGGAAAATCCTTGCATCAGAAAAACCCCAACGCTAGTTATATACATTCCTCCTCCTCCTCCATTGACTTCGGATTCCCTCCCTCTGAAAAACCCCAATCCCCCGGGAACAGCTCCGCCAATGCATTCCGCATCCTCCGCCGTAGGAATCCCTCTCTCTAATAACCTCTGATTCATCGAACACCCCCCTCGCATCGGCAATTCTACTGTATCGGACTGCTGGTGAGGAACACCTCCGACGAAGAATGGAACAAAGAGCTGACTAAGATCTTCAATCACGATTCCCCCTTATTTTTGTGATGAACACTTAATGGATTGGTATCCGTGCATCTACCCTGCTTTATACATTCCATGCTTCTTCTTCAACTCTGCAACTTGGTTCCAAAATATTTTAAATCATTTTTAACCAAATGTACATATTTTTGTATTTCTAGTCAATATGCTACATGCTTTAGTCTTAACATTTTTGTATAATTAGTAGTTTACTTTGAGTGTTACGCATGTAAAATATAAAAATTATGGGGTTTACTAATTATCTCACAATTTTATCAAGTGACTTTCNTCGCTCCGCTCTGCTCCGCTTCGTTCCAGCGTCTGTCCCTATATGGTATATGAGCCATACCATAACATTATCTCACAATTTTATCAAGTGACTTTCATTTTTAATAAACGTTATTTAAATGATAAATAATTCTCTCCCAATTGTATCCAAATAACTTGTAATTCTAATCAAATAATCCGGGATACCACAAAGCTCTAAATAAGCTTTTGCACACATAAATGCAGAAAGAAACATAAAAATTACATAATTACCAAAAAGCTGATTAAATAAAACAAACATACTTCTTAGAAAAATTATACAACCTTCAAATACATAATCAAAACAAAATAAATTTCTTTCAGCTTTATTTCCTTATAGACTCAGTTGTCAAACCAAATCCAAAGGGGNAACATAAAAATTACATAATTACCAAAAAGCTGATTAAATAAAACAAACATACTTCTTAGAAAAATTTTACAACCTTCAAATACATAATCAAAACAAAATAAATTTCTTTCAGCTTTACTTCCTTATAGGCTCAGTTGTCAAACCAAATCCAAAGGGAAACAATGGATCATAGTGCATATCCCCAACATTCATTGGAAGCTGATCCACAGACCTGAACCAAGTCCTTGGAAGCTTACCTGTGAATCCAAAGTCCCCAAACAGAACATCAGCCACACCCTGGCCTTCTGACCCCGGTAACCAGGCGGCGATGAGGGAATCGATCAATCCAATATACGGCTCTATCACGACGGGCCGGCCGGAGATGATGACAACAACGCACTTAATGGTTCTACATACAGTCTGGATGGTGCTTGGGCCGGGTTCTGAGATTGTCAGGTTGAGGCTGTCTCCGGCAGTCTCGCTGTATGGTGGTTCTCCGACGACGACGATGGCATAGGAGAAATTGTTGTTTTCCAGAAAGCTGGTGTCTGGATTCTCTGAGTAGGTTACTTCAGTAGAAGGATCAACGGTTGATTTAATGGCTTCGAGAATTGTGGTTCCTGAGGAAAACCATGGAATGACCTTGCAATGAGCATCCTTGCGTAATCAGAACATTCTAATTGAATGTAGTCACACTGTGCAGACTATGTATTTATANGAGGAAAACCATGGAATGACCTTGCAATGAGCATCCTTGTGTAATCAGAACATTCTAATTGAATGTAGTNGAGGAAAACCATGGAATGACCTTGCAATGAGCATCCTTGTGTAATCAGAACATTCTAATTGAATGTAGTCANTTTTTCCTTAATTAAGGAATTTTACTTAATTAAATTTCTTTAATTAAGTTTTCCTTAATTAAATGTTTTTTTTTAAATAAACATAATTAAAAAACATAATTTTAATAACTTTCCTTTCCAGGAAGAAAATCCAAATTCGTTTACGAGAAGGTAATAATGGAGGGGAATTTGTTTAATTACNCCAAATTCGTTTACGGGAAGGTAATAATGGAGGGGAATTTCTTTAATTACTCCTCCGCTGCTTCTTCCTTTCTGCCGCTGCCTTCCTGCTCCCCTTCTAATTATGCGGCAGCCTTGCGCAGCCTTCATCGGAGCCAAAAATGAAAGTGCAGCTGAATCCCTTGCTCCTTTGCAGCAGCCTTCAGCANCCAAATTCGTTTACGGGAAGGTAATAATGGAGGGGAATTTCTTTAATTACTCCTCCGCTGCTTCTTCCTTTCCGCCGCTGCCTTCCTGCTCCCCTTCCAATTATGCAGCAGCCTTGCGCAGCCTTCAGCGGAGCCAAAAATGGAAGTGCAGCCGAATCCCTTGCTCCTTTGCAGCAGCCTTTNCAGCGGAGCCAAAAATGGAAGTGCAGCCGAATCCCTTGCTCCTTTGCAGCAGCCTTCAGCGGAGCCAAAAATAGAATATTTTGGAGCCAAAATTCTTTGATTTCTCCTCCTCCGCTCCTTTCCCTTTGTGACCTCCGCCGATCTCTTCCTGCTGCAACGCCGAAAGCAAGCCTCCGCCTCTGTCGCGTTCAATCTGCGAACTCCTTCCGCCACTGAAGCCGCCTGATCGCGGGGATAGGATCACTAGTTGCTGTTCGTGCACCGAAGCTTCTGAGTCGTGGCCTGTCCGCCTTCGACCCCGCAGTCCACTTCCCTGAGCCTTGCCGCGATCTAGAGCCTCTCCTTCGACAGAGATCTCCTTTGACAGGAACACCAACGCGTCGCAGCCCTGTCGCAAATTCCTTCTCNCCTTCGACCCCGCAGTCCACTTCCCTGAGCCTTGCCGCGATCTAGAGCCTCTCCTTCGACAGAGATCTCCTTCGACAGGAACACCACCGCGTCGCAGCCCTGTCGCAACTTCCTTCTCCTGTATCGCGATCAAATCGCGATCCGAGCCAAGAAAACCGCTGTGACGACTTCCTTCCTGCGTAAATCCATCGAAGCCGATCCGAAGACACAACGGCAAAACCCTCACCGAAAATTCTTCCTTGCGCCGACGAAATTTCTTGCTTGCCCTCAAACCTGANGCGTAAATCCATCGAAGCCGATCCGAAGACACAACGGCAAAACCCTCACCGAAAATTCTTCCTTGCGCCGACAAAATTTCTTCCTTGCCCTCAAACCTATCTCTGATACCACTTGTTGAGAAAATANACACAACGGCAAAACCCTCACCGAAAATTCTTCCTTGCGCCGACGAAATTTCTTCCTTGCCCTCAAACCTGATCTCTGATACCACTTGTTGAGAAAATTAGGGCGAAGAAAAACAGTAATCNCGAAGACACAACGGCAAAACCCTCACCGAAAATTCTTCCTTGCGCCGACGAAATTTCTTCCTTGCCCTCAAATCTGAGCTTTGATACCACTTGTTGAGAAAATAAGGGCGAANCACTCCCCCCGCCACTTAATACACTACCTGAAGAAAAAAATTCTCAGAATTAAGAAAATAAGATGCCTGCATTTGAAAAAAAAGGGGGGACACTTACAAATGTAGACAACAATTCTTATGTATTTACAGATCTCATGCCTACCTAAACTTCCATATTTATACACAGACTAAATCTTTAATATGAGCTAACAAATGCGACTATTTACCCACTTTTAAAAAGTGAAATTCACAATTTCATGCATGTATGTGTGTAAATATGGAAGTTTAGGTGTGAGATATGTAAATACATAAGAATTTCATGCTAGATGGTATGTAGATATCTCCAAAAAAAAAAAAAAAAAAAGTANTACAGATCTCATGCCTACCTAAACTTCCATATTTATACACAGACTAAATCTTTAATATGAGCTAACAAATGCAACTATTTACCATTTTTAAAAAGTGAAATTCACATTTTCATGCATGTATGTGTGTAAATATGGAAGTTTAGGTGTAGGATATGTAAATACATAAGAATTTCATGCTAGATGGTATGTAGATATCTCCAAAAAAAAAAAGGTAAATNATTTAGGGTAGGATAAATTTCAAAGCTCTTGGATTTTTTAAATATGGTTGCAATCAAAATTGCAAACCCATCTTAATCTCTTTTTGTTTAGATGTAAGTTTAAAGTTAAAGCCAAACATTTTCGCCATCATGCTTCAGCAGCAGCTGCAGCACATAAAATGGACGGCTCAAAAAATATCNGTTGCAATCAAAATTGCAAACCCATCCTAATCTCTTTTTGTTTAGATGTAAGTTTAAAGTTAAAGCCAAACATTTTCGCCATCATGCTTTAACAGCAGCTGCAGCACAGAAAATGGACGGCTCCAAAAATATTTTAAAAGTAAAAGTTATTTCACTAAACAAACTTACGGAAAAGGTGAAAACTCCCCTTTAAAGATGTTTAGAGATGACACAGAGAGAGAGAGAGAAATAGATTCAAGTACTTGATGTGAAGAATATGCTAAAATGGAGAAGAACTCTAAAACTCCACTGAAAGGCCAAAGGATCATAGAATCCGCTGAAGTTTGTTCGAAGAACAACCACATAAATGACTAAAATGGCAGGNGAAGAATATGCTAAAATGGAGAAGAACTCTAAAACTCCACTGAAAGGCCAAAGGATCATAGAATCCGCTGAAATTTGTTCGAAGAACAACCACATGAATGACTAAAATGGCAGGANTACTGCAATGCATGGAGCAAATGTGTAAGGAATGCCTGTAGCCCTCACTTCAAGAGCAGTTGCTGCACCAATTCGCTTCACAAGTTCAGGATCCCTATAATAGAATAAAATCATAACAAAATTATGATTGTATATATATATATATCATCTTAATGATGACTTCAGTTTGATTTTGTGCCCCCTCAATATATGCTAAAATTAATAAGTACAGGACTATCAAGAACAGATTTTCTCGGCTCATGTCGGTTAGATCATTAAGCTAAAGTGCATAAGATTGTAGGTTTTAAACTTAAGGGGTGTTTCATGGTTTATTCGTCAAGCGATCATATAAAGTTCTATGCAGTTAATTAAACAGGCTAGTAAAGGCATCGATCCTCAACTTAAATATTATTTAACAGAATACTTGTTTTGAAGATTAAAACAATAAAAAAAAATTATCTGCTTAATTTTTTGGAGAAATAATTTGAGATATACCAACAAAATCTTCCTGAGACAATGAACTCTTAAATTACAGAATGAGGTTGAAAAATAATTTAACAGAAAGCTGAAGAAAACCTACCTAGTAGCACCAAGAGCAATATTGTGAGGAAATATAGTTGCGTTATAAACATTATTATGGCCATGAATTGCATCAATTCCATATAACATTGGAATCCCAAGACGTGTTGACAAAGCACCCTTCTGAAAATCATTTACCATATTCACCCAAGCCTCTGCCGATGCCTGGGGAGCAGGCACACTCCCCCCGCCACTTAATACACTACCTGAAGAAAAAAAATCTCAGAATTAAGAAAATAAGGAGCCTGCATTTGAAAAAAAAGCNGGAGCAGGCACACTCCCCCCGCCACTTAATACACTACCTGAAGAAAAAAATTCTCAGAATTAAGAAAATAAGGAGCCTGCATTTGAAAAAAAGGGGGGACACTTACAGATGTAGACAACAATTCTTATGTATTTACATATCTCATGCCTACCTAAACTTCCATATTTATACACAGACTAAATCTTTAATATGAGCTAAAAAATGCAACTATTTACCACTTTTAAAAAGTGAAATTCACATTTTCATGCATGTATGTGTGTAAATATGGAAGTTTAGGTGTGAGATATGTCAATACATAAGAATTTCATGCTAGATGGTATGTAGATATCTCAAAAAAAAAAAAAAGTAAAAGTATATTTTACCAATGAAGTAGTCTTTCATGACTTGTGCCGATGCAACCTTCCGTTCGATCTGCGTCATCTGGCCAATCTTCTCCGCAAGGGTCATCCGCTTCATCAAATCCTTAATCCTAATCCCGATAGGTTGATTTGGATCTTTGTATTTCAGATACTCAGCATCTCCAATTGAAGCCGAGCAAGATAAAAGTAGAACGAACATCAAGAAAGCATTAAAATCCGCCATCCCTCACTACTATACCTTATCAGATCACCCTGTAAAACTGGGAAAAATGATTGATTCATGTTAGAAAGGAAAGGAACCCCTTCCATAACGAAAAACAATGCAATGGTGATCTGATAAATTAAAGAAACATGTGCATTCATCAGTCTGTGGAGGAGAAGAAGAACAATGGTGGTCAAAGATTTTGTGTAACATGAGAGGAAGGCAGTCGAGAAAATCACATCAATAAAAGTGATGACATATTTAAAATGCAAAAAGAAAGGTAAAATCGAAGGTCAAACACAAATTTAACAGCATTCAAGATCTTTATTTACTAAGTTGGATAGAAACCACGCAAATGATCCATACCAATTCTATCAGCAATTTTAAAATTTGGAAGAAAAAATACTTGTAAGAATATCTGGATATGAACNTATACCTTATCAGATCACCCTGTAAAACTGGGAAAAATGATTGATTCATGTTAGAAAGGAAAGGAACCCCTTTCATTAAGAAAAACAATGCAATGGTGATCTGATAAATCAAAGAAACATGTGCATTCATCAGTCTGTGGAGGAGAAGAAGAACAATAGTGGTCAAAGATTTTGTGTAACATGAGAGGAAGGCAGTCGAGAAAATCACATCAATAAAAGTGATGACATATTTAAAATGCAAAAAGAAAGGTAAAATCGAAGGTCAAACACAAATTTAACAGCTTTCAAGATCTTTATTTACTAAGTTGGATAGAAACCACGCAAAAGATCCATACCAATTCTATCTGCTATTTTAAAAATTGGAAGAAAAAATACTTGTAAGAATATCTGGATATGAAATTTATAAATGGAGGGCTAAAACACAAATTTGACAACTTTCAAGATCTTGACCTATTTAGTTAGATAGCACCCAAGCAAATGATCCATCCCTACCACTTATATGTGCTGTTTTAAGAAATTGGAAAGTAAAA
>JXCR01144629.1:207426-225854 GCA_002079205.1 Phalaenopsis hybrid cultivar | reverse complement strand
TTTTATATATATATATATATATATATATATATATATATATATATATAGGCACATTTATTGGTCGTTCAAACATTTATTTGCTGATAACTCGATACAATACACATTTAATTCATATGTCCTTTAAAATGTGCCCATTAATTAAAGCATTAATTAAAGTATAAATGTAATGTAAAAGGGAAAAATTAAATTGTTAAATTTATAAAGTAATTTTGTTTTTAAATGTTCCTTGCCATGAATATATGAATTTTAATTAAAAACTTTAAAATTCAAGAGAGTGTCGATAAAATTTGAAGGTCTAACATTATTATAGTCTATTCGAATTCAATTTTCTTTTTCAAATGACATTATATTTTGTACATAAAGTAAAATATAAATATATTCACATTTTCATTTAAGATTATAAGCTTGAAATTTCTCATATGAATCTATTATAATATTTGGTATTTAAAGCTTTTGTAAATTTTTATGCAATCTATTAAGGCAGGAAATACGCATATGAAAGGCATAAAAACATANAACGAGGCGCATTTGGTGGAGAAAGTGAAGTGGAACACAGCATATAAAAGCAGCAAAGATTTTCCCTTTTTTTTTAATCAATTAAATAAAATGAAATATAAAATTCCCAAAAAAAAAAAAAAATTAAGTTAAATGAATTTTTTTAAAGAAGATTTGCATGCCTACCACTAAATTTCTNAGAACGAGGCGCATTTGGTGGAGAAAGTGAAGTGGAACACAGCATATAAAAGCAGCAAAGATTTTCCCTTTTATTTTAATCAATTAAATAAAATGAAATATAAAATTCCCAAAAAAAAAATAATTAAGTTAAATGAATTTTTTTTAAGAAGATTTGCATGCCTACCACTAAATTTCTAAATTTTTTTATATATTTACATATAGGACCTAAACTTTTAGAAATACTAACATTACATTTAAAATATCATAATTACTCATTTTTAAAAAATAATAAACTTCTTAATATATAAGCTTGAAGCACCAAAGTGAGATGATAATAAAAAATAAAATTTAAATATCCGACATATAAATACTTAAAAATTGAAGATATGTATGTAAATTTCTCTTTTTTAAAAATATGGTTATTTGATCTCTTTTCTGAATTTAAATATACTTTAATTTTTTTTTTATTCATTCTTTAATATCTGATTAATTTTTTCTGCTAAATTTATGGATGATAAATTCTTAGTTAGAAATTAAGAAATATAATAAATTAACTCATATTGTATAAGAAAATGGCACTAACTGATGTTTTAGTTTGAATCAAGATAGCAAATCATTAATTAGATAAATATCTTAAAAACATAAAGCATAAATCTGTAAAAAATGAGGGATTTATATACANGGCACTAACTGATGTTTTAGTTTGAATTAAGATAGCAAATCATTAATTAGCTAAATATCTTAAAAATATAAAGCATAAATCTGTAAAAAATGAGGGATTTATATACTTACTACATGTTTTTTATGTCTTCTGATATTTAGTATTTAAGCATTGATATGCATGTATATGATATTTTAATATCATTGTCATATATATATATATATATGACAATGATATATATATATACATAAGTGTAGTTTATTTAAGAAAATAATATGAACGATATGGTCTTAAATATATAAGTATATTATAAATAAATATTAAATAAAAATATTGGATAAATAAAGAAGGATTACGTACATATTACTCATTTTTTGTGTATTTACACATCCAACAATTAAATTTAAATTTATATATATATATATATGTCATCTTTATTTTTACATGAAGGAAGTATATTTTACTTTTTAAAAGTTAAAAGTTACAGTAAATGCCTCCTGCATTTATTTATTTATTTTTAAAATAAATAATTACTTTATTTTTATTTTTATTTTTATTTTTATAATTTTTATAACGACAGGTGAACGTGGGGCGAACTTAGGGAAGTTGGGGATGTTTGGATGGAGGCGGAGGGGAGGCCGTGGATTTCAATTGAAATAAAATTCCGGAAATGCCCTCATGAACCGAGTCACCATGTTTGCACGTGAAAATAATTGCATGCATGGTCTTAATCTAATTTAATAAGGATTTGGATTCACAATTAAGTTCTGAAAATAGATGTAGAACTAGTTTGTGTACCCATCCAACTCCAAATAATTTTAAAGAAAATTGAGGGTTATGAAACCTTTTGTGATTTGTCACATATGAGCATATGAGTAGAGTTATAAGCAATTTAGAGTATTAAATAAGCATATGATAATAAGTTCTATTTATTTGTTTTACCAATCGAATAAGATAGAAAAATAAAATAAAAACTTTATCACGCGCCCACACATATATTTATGTATCTTGTGTCGCTCGACATGACTCTTTAGTTGGCAGCTGAGCTTTCAATTGTGAGTCTATTTGGGTCATGGGTTTGACCCCGCCTGAGTGCATCTACTTGTGTTGTGAGTTGGCTGAGGGCACGTTCCATCGCATCCGGCCAATCTTATATATATATATACTATTTATGTTCATAGGCATATTTATTGGTCGTTCAAACATTCATTTGCTGATAACTCGATACAACACACATTTAATTCATATGTCCTTTAAAATGTGCCCATTAATGAAAGTATAAATGTAATGTAAAAGGAAAAATTAAATTGTTAAATTTATAAAGTAATTTTATTTTTAAATGTACCTTGTCATGAATATATTAATTTTAATTAAAAACTTTAAAATTCAAGAGGGTGTAAATAAAATTTGAAGATAAAAAATATTATAGTCTATTCGAATTCAATTTTCTTTTTCAAATGACATTATATTTTGTATATAAAGTAAAATATAAATATATTCACATTTTCATTTAAGATTATAAGCTTGAAATTTCTCATATGAATCTATTAGAATATTTGTTATTTAAAGCTTTTGTAAAATTTTTATGCAATCTATTAAGGTAAAAAATATACATATGAAAGGGATAAAAACATAAGCTTGGACCATATTTTTCTTATTGAAATGTATATGATGATCGTATCAAAGATTAGGGAAATCTACATATATAACACACAATAATTTTTTTAAGCTAGGAAAGCTAAATTTGCTTTTTGTTATGATATGGCTCATATACCATATAGAGATAGACGCTTGAACGAAGCGGAGCAGAGCGGAGCGAAGCGGAATAATCTGTCCAAATGGGGAAGTTACGTTATGTGGGTTGGGGGTGTTGGGTCAACGCTCCGCTATACGGTACATGAGTAATTTGGTAATTACATATTGTAATGTAGGGTTTATTTTAGGATTATAAATAGACTTGTTTGTAATTTTAGGTCTTTGAGAGAGTTGAATCCCTCTATTCTGTAACATCTTTTCTGAATATTGAAAGGAAGCCACCGCTCTGCTCCCGAGGACAAATACATCTTTGCCAAACCTCGTAAAATTTTTGTGTTCTTCTGGATTTATGTCGTTCTAGTTTTCCTTCGCCCTAATTTTCTCAACAAGTGGTATCAGAGTCAGGTTCGAGGGGAAAAAAATTTTCTGCGGCGCAGGAAGAAAGAAGATTTGAAGAAAATTTGTCAGCTAGATTTCAAGAATTCCAAGTGCTCGGCGAATTGCGGCTTGCGAGAAGATCGGGAGGCGCGGAAGATTGCTTGCCTCCTTTCCGGTCGGCGAACAAGCGGATTGAGTGGGTTCGCGAACAGAAGGATCGCGACAAAGAGTTTCGCGGTGCGGAAGGCTGCTGGGGAGTTGTCCGGCGCGGGAAGGAGCGGAGGATCGCTGCTACGGGGCTGAGTTCACAGATGCACTGTTCAATTAAGAAATAGAGTTATTTTAGAATACCTCATTATACTTTTCCCACCTTCATTTATTCCAATCCTCTAACACTAGGCTAGTTCAGTACAAGATAGCATCCTTGTCAACTGGACGAAGAGGGCTTAGGAGCATATTTAGCTCATACTATCTTTTTTTTTTTTTTTTAATTTTGTTATATTAAATATAAAAAAGGAGCATTTACATACATACCACCCAATTATTATGCATTCGCATATCTAACATGTAAATTTCAATTTTTACATTCATGTCACATTTAATATATTATTATTATATCTTTTAATGGTGTAATACGCTTTTTTATGCATAATTAGTAAGTTCGAATATATGTAAAAATTAAAGTTTGAGTGTTAGAAATGTAAACACGTTAGAATTGAGTGGTATATATGTAAATTAAAAAAAAAATCCATTTCATTATGCCACTAAAATGTCAAAAATGCAATTACCACACATTAGGTGTTAGATATGTAAATACATAGGAATTATGCGGGCTTTCACTTTAAGTCGTTAATTTGGGTTTATAGGACTCGGATCGAGTCAATTTTAGAATTATTGGATTTATCTCATTCAGTCATTCAATTTGACTATAAAATTGCTAAAATTATAATTCAAATCATCTTAAATTTAATTTAAAATTTTATTCATTTAAATTTAATGTTAATTCTCCAATGATAAATTTAAAAAAAAACTTACAATTTTCTTTTTTTCTTAAATAAAAATTACTAAAGCTCGTGTTTAACAGATATTTTGCATATAATTTTTTATTATATTTTATGTATTTTGTCTGCTGCTTCTCTTCTATTAATTTGACATAATTAAATGGTTTTGTAATTTTTATTTAAATTTAACAGAAAAATATTTTATTTAAATAAAATTTTGAATTCAGGAGTACTTGACGACAAAGTACCTTGGAATCTTGTTTATAGCCGTTTGTCTGAATTTAGCCGTTGTGGTTACTTAATACGTTGATAGGGCAGTTCCAGAGGCAGAATCAGCAGGGAGAGTCCCACCTTAAAATTTAAATTTGTAGGAGGATTTAGCTATGGACTCCTCAATTTTTTATGTATTTACATACCTGACATTTATATTTATTTTTTGAAACAGTGATATTATTTTTTATGTAGTAGGAAAGATTTGAGAAGTGGAAAAGTANGGCAGTTCCAGAGGCAGAATCAGAAGGGGAGTCCCACCTTAAAATTTAAATTTTTAGGAGGATTTAGCTATGAACTCCTCAATTTTTTATGTATTTACATACCTGACATTTATATTTATTTTTTTAAACAGTCATATTATTTTTATTTTTATGTAGTAGGAAAGATTTGAGAAGTGGAAAAGTAAAACAGCTAAGGTTAAGTGCTATTTAAAAACCNGGCAGTTCCAGAGGCAGAATCAGAAGGGGAGTCCCACCTTAAAATTTAAATTTTTAGGAGGATTTAGCTATGGACTCCTCAATTTTTTATGTATTTACATACTTGACATTTATATTTATTTTTTGAAACAGTGATATTATTTTTTATGTAGTAGGAAAGATTTGAGAAGTGGAAAAGTAAAAAGCTAAGGTTAAGTGCTATTTAAAAACATAGGAATTTAGGGGGTGTAGGTAAATGCCCATCTTTTAAGTCATGATGTTTTTATTAATTTTGCTTGCTTAGTATATTTATGAGAAATTTACTAATAAATCACATTATTTTATGTATCTTTATATTTTACATCTAATATTTGATGTTTACATACATAATATTTTAGTAANGGAATTTAGGGGGTGTAGGTAAATGCCCATCTTTTAAGTCATGATGTTTTTATTAATTTTGCTTGCTTAGTAAATTTATGAGAAAGTTACTAATAAATCACATTTTTTTATGTATCTTTATATTTTACATCTAATATTTAATGTTTACATACATAATATTTTAGTAACATAATCACAAGTTTTATGCGCCCAAAATTTTATTTTGCTTTAAAAATTATAATTTTAGTGATAATTTAAAAGTGATGTTTAAGGATTTGAACATTATATGTATATTGTTGAATCCTGATTTGTCTGTGAATAACAATTAAGAAATATAGCACAAATAATGATAAATATAGAGAAAGGGGGAGAGAGACATGAACGAATGTTAATATGTTATAATTGATTGTGTCTTATTAATAAAATGATTCCCCTGTTTATTTTTATTGTACAACATAAACAATGATAAGATGATACAATGATGATATTATATTTTTACCCCTGTTTTAAAGGGGTTTGTACTTGAAATTTCTTGGGTCGGATGGTTAAGCTTAATTGGTTTTAGGTTGGCAGGATCAGCTCTGCCAGCTGAGTTACTCGATATGGGTTGGTCGGTTATTACTGCTTGGTCGTTATCCTTAACCTTTAATGAGATGGTTAACAATGCTAGGGAATAAAATCTTACTCGGATTGACTCTCCTCTGACGATTCACTCAACTATTTGTTTATCTCGTTTATGTTAGAATAATTTGTTCTTGTACCCTCTTGACATCTTTGATCTTATCAGTTTTGTGTCACAGACAAAAAATCTCACATCAGCTAGGCGTAAGGTTGAAAAACAATATTTAAGTCATGGGCTGCCCACCATCCCTAAGAACTCTTTTGAGAGGTGACATTTGGCTCAAACAACTTAACTCGATTAGACACAGTTACTTTGATCTTTTTGATATTATTAGCTTTGATCTTTTACTGCTAGGGTTGTAGTTTGATGTTTAATCTTATTAGCTTCTTTTATGATATTTGATATATCATTGACCCTTTTTTGAGTTTACATGAGTTGAATTTAGTTTCCACTATCAAATTTATTGCAAAATGTGAAGCTTTGCTCCAAGTACAAATATATATATGCACACAGACACACACACACACACTTCTATGTATTGCTTATTCTTTTGGCATTTTATATTTGAGGAAATTTGCATTTTAAAATTTTGTTCTTCATTTCATTTTTGTTTTGGAAGCAATGATAGTGGGCACCTTATGAGGGCATTTTTATCATAAGAAACCAAAGAGTTGTAGGCATTGGAGGCAATAGCATTGGCTTTGTCAGTATACTTTAGCACAATATCTCTCATAGTTGGTTGAATTGAAGGGTTAAAATCCCTCACGCATGGTCTGAATTTTCTAAAAAAATAAAAATTTTTAATAACTACCACACCTAGCTTATCAGCAAATTATTTAATAAGCTCAACATTATTCAAATTAAACCCTAAACTTAACTAAAACTCATCTTCCCCCTCAAAGCAATTATCAAGGCTTAACCGGTTCTGTCTTGAGCCCAAAACCAAAAGGATACAGAGGGTCATAATGCGGGTCACCAACATTCATCGGCNCTTTGTCAGTATACCTTAGCACAATATCTCTCATAGTTGGTTGAATTGAAGGGTTAAAATCCCTCATGCATGGTCTGAATTTTCTAAAAAAATAAAAATTTTTAATAATTACCACACCTAATTTATCAGCTACCGCTGACCCAAACACAAACAGACAATCTTACATCTCACCATTATTCAAATTAAACCCTAAACTCAACAAAAACTCATCTTCCCCCCTCAAAGCAATTATCAAGTCTTAACCGGTTCTGTCTTGAGCCCAAAACCAAAAGGATACAGAGGGTCATAATGCGGGTCACCAACATTCATCGGCAACTGATCAACTGACCTAAACCATGTCCTCGAGAGCACGCCGGAGAACCCAAAGTCTCCGAACAACACATCGGCGACACCCCGCCCTTCCGTTCCCGGCAACCACGCGGCCACGAGCGCATCGATCGTTTCGACGTAGGGTTCGATCACAAGAGGCCTTCCGGATATAAGAAGCACCGCACATTTGATTCTTCTGCACACGTTCTGTATTATACTTGGTCCAGGAGCTGGGATGGTGAGGTTCATGTTGTCGCCAGCGGACTCTGCGTAAGGAAGCTCGCCAACAGCGATAATGGCGTATGAGAATTCATTGCTGTTGAGATAATTTGAATCTGGATTTTCAGAGTAGACAATCTCGGTGTCGTGGTCGACCGTGGATTTGATGGCATCGAGCACCGTCGTTCCTGCGAAGAAGAAGAANGAATTCATTGCTGTTGAGATAATTTGAATCTGGATTTTCAGAGTAGACAATCTCGGTGTCGTGGTCGACGGTGGATTTGATGGCATCGAGCACCGTCGTTCCTGCGAAGAAGAAGAAGTGAGTGCAGAAATTTGAGTTTTTCGTGTTAGAGTGATAGAGATGTTGCATGCGAAGAATCAAAGGGGGGTATAATTTGATGAATTTTAGCAGAGGTTTATAATTGCTTGTAAATCAAACATCGGTTTACAAATAGGGAGGATATTGGGAGTTTATAATTGTGTTATACCCGCGTTATACCCTCTGTAAACTCCTTGTAACCTTCCCTACCTGTAACTTCCAGGTTATGTAAGTTACAGGGAGGTTACAGGGGGTATAACGTGGTTATAACCTCCCAATATCCTCCCTGTAACCTATTTGCATGTTACAGACGTACGCAGCTTTGCATCTGCGTACCNGAATTCATTGCTGTTGAGATAATTTGAATCTGGATTTTCAGAGTAGACAATCTCGGTGTCGTGGTCGACGGTAGATTTGATGGCATCGAGCACCGTCGTTCCTGCGCCGAAGAAGAGGTGAGTGCAGAAGTTTGAGTTTTTCGTGTTAGAGTGATAGAGATGTTGCATGCGAAGAATCAAAGGGGGGTATAATTTGATGAATTTTAGCAGAGGTTTATAATTGCTTGTAAATCAAACATCGGTTTAAAAATAGGGAGGATATTGGGAGTTTATAATCGCGTTATACTCTCTGTAACTTCCCTGTAACCTATACTACATGTAACTTCCAGGTTAGATAGGTTATTGGGAGGATATTAGGAGCTTATATTGGGAGGTTATAACCACGTTATACCCCCTGTAACCTCCCTGTAACCTATTGGTTATAGACGTACGCAGCTCTGCATCTGAGTACTATGTATTTACATATCTAACACCTAAAGTTTACTTTTTTACAGAGAGAGAGAGAGAGAGAGAGAGAGAGAGATAACCTATTGTAAGATTGTTCCCGCCAAGTCCTTGCCACTCAATAGTCCAACCACCACATTGATAACCCAAGTTATCAGCATGGCTGCCTGCAACTAAAATTTTTTTAGCCTTCTTAGGGAGGGGAAGCAATGGTTCCTCGCCATTCTTTCCATTTTTCAGCAACACAAGTGACCTCCTCACAGCTTCTCTGGCCAACTCCCTGTGTTCCTGTTGATTGCCAAGCAGATCAAACCCCATCAAAATTCGGCATTTACATACATAGCACAGAATATTTATATATTTACATGTGTCACGCCTAAATACTTTTATATTTGCAGACATGGCACTCAAATCTTTATTATCAGGTCAAAAATATCATTGTTGTAACTTTTTAAAATTGAAATGTACTTTTAAACTCAAATATGTAAAACACAGAAGTTCTATGTATATAAATATGAAAGTTTAGGTGTGAGATATGCAAAAATACATTGGAATTGTGTGCTTAAATTTACCTTACTTTACGAAATAATTAAGATATTAAGAGTGCATGAAGAAATGTGCAGACCTTTTTTCCAACCTCACCCTCCAAGCTAAGATCTGCATATGGATTCTCAAAGAGACCCATTGTGAACTTCACCCGAAGGATTCTTCTAACAGCATCATCAATTCTACTTACTGGAATGATGTCTTTATTCACTAGATTGGTCAAATCTTGGATGAATTCAGGATAATTGAATGGAATCATTATCTACAAAATATTTCAAATCAAAAAATTGCAAAAAATGCAACAAAAAAAAAAAAGTATTAAGGTCTCGTAACACAATTAAATCACTCTACTTTAAATGTTGTGCTTNCACTAGATTGGTCAAATCTTGGATGAATTCAGGATAATTGAATGGAATCATTATCTACAAAATATTTCAAATAAAAAAATTGCAAAAAATGCAAAAAAAAAAAAAAGTATTAAGGTCTCGTAACACAATTAAATCACTCTACTTTAAATGTTGTGATAGAAAAGGTAAACCAACCATATCAATTCCTGCAAGAATTCCGGCCTGGACAGAATAAGTGTAGTTGGCATCAGGGGGAGTGGTTATCTTGTCAATGCCTCCCCAATCTGATATTAAAAATCCCTATTTATGCATTAAAAACACTAAATATGTAAATTTCTCATGGTAAAGTCATAAGAACAAAAAAAAATTACTGAATCTTGAGTGAGAACTCAACGGCATTCCAACTANCGGGAGTGGTTATCTTGTCAATGCCTCCCCAATCTGATATTAAAAATCCCTATTTATGCATTAAAAACACTATGTAAATTTCTCATAGTAAAGTCATAAGAAGAAAAAAAAATTACTGAATCTTGAGTGAGAACTTGACGGCATTCCAACACCATAAAAATAACATTGCAATCATAGTCAAGTGCCACTGTTATTGTAGAAAGAATACATGCCTGATCTCATTTGCCACCCAATTCTTCAAAAAATTAAATATTTTATGATTTGGCCCAACCTAAAAGAAGTTGATTCTGCTCAAGCTTACTAAATAAAACTAGACTTAGATTTTTCATTCCTTAATGTTGCNTGCCACCCAATTCTTCAAAAAATTAAATATTTTATGATTTGGCCCAACCTAAAAGAAGTTGATTCTGCTCAAACTTACTAAATAAAACTAGGCTTAGATTTTTATTCCTTAATGTTGTATAGAGTCTAGAGCGACGCATTTATTGCAATATGNGTGTCTTATTAATAAAATGATTCCCCTGTTTATTTTTATTATATAACATAAATAATGATAAGATGATACAATAATGATATTATATTTTTACCCCTGTTTTAAAGGGGTTTGTACTTGAAATTTCTGATATTTTATATATATTAGTTTATCATCTGACAGCTCTTTGGGTCGGATGGTTAAGCTTAATTGGTTTTAGGTTGGCAAGATCAGCTCTGCCAGCTGAGTTACTCGATATGGTTTGGTCGGTTATTAGTGCTTGGTCGTTATCATTAACATCTAATATTATGTGTCTTTGAGATGGTTGGCAATGATAGGGGATAAAATCTTACTCGGATTGGCTCTCCTCTAACGATTGACTCAGCTATTTGTTTATCTCGTTTATGTTAGAATAATTTTTTTTTGTATCCTCTTGAAATCTTTGATCTTATCAGCTTTGTGTCACGGACAAAAAATCTCACATCAGCTAGGCGTAGGGCCGAAAAACAATATTTAAGTCATGGGCTGCCCACAATCCCTAAGAGCTCTTTTGAGAGGTAACATTTGGCTCAAACAACTTAACTCGATCAGACACAGTTACTTTGTTCTTTGATATTATTAGTTTTGATCTTTTACTGCTAGGGTTGTAGTTTGATGTTTGATCTTATTAGCTTTTTTTATGATATTTGATATATCATTGACCCTTTTTTGAGTTTACCTGAGTTGAATTTAGTTTCCACAATCACATTTATTGCAAAATGTGAAGCTTTGTTCCGAGTATATATATATATTTATATATATACACATACACACACATATATATAGGCACACACACAGACACACAGACACACACACACACTTCTATGTATTGCTTATCTTTTGGCATTTTATATTTGAGGAAATTTGCATTTTAAAATTTTGTTCCTCATTTCATTTTTGTTTTGGAAGCAATGATAGAGGGCACCTTATGAGGGCATTTTTATCATAAGAAACCAAAGAGTTGGAGGCATTGGAGGCAATAGCATTGGCTTTGTCAGTATACCTTAGCACAATATCTCTCATAGTTGGTTGAATTGAAGGGTTAAAATCCCTCACCCATGGTTTGAATTTTCTAAGAAAATAAAAATTTCTAATAACTACCACACCTAACTTATCAGCAGATTATTTAATAAGCTACAACTGACCCAAACACAAACAGACAATCTTCCCTCTCACAATTATTCAAATTAAACGCTAAACTCAACTAAAACTCATCTTCCCCCTCAAAGCAATTATCAAGTCTTAACCGGTTCTGTCTTGAGCCCGAAACCATAAGGATACAGAGGGTCATAATGCGGGTCACCAACATTCATCGGTAACTGATCAACAGACCTAAACCATGTCCTCGAGAGCACGCCGGAGAACCCAAAGTCTCCGAACAACACATCGGCGACACCCAGCCCTTCCGTTCCCGGCAACCACGCGGCCACGAGCGCATCGATTGTTTCGACGTAGGGTTCGATCACAAGAGGCCTTCCGGATATAAGAAGCACANAGATTATAAGCTTGAAATTTCTCATATGAATCTATTATAATATTTGGTATTTAAAGCTTTTGTAAATTTTTATGCAATCTATTAAGGCAGGAAATACGCATATGAAAGGCATAAAAACATATGCTTGAAGCATATTTTTTAAGCAATCAAAGCTAAATTTATATATATATATATATATATATATACTTAATTTAAAAATAAAGTTATTTTAGAATACCTCATTATACTTTTTCCACCTCCATTGCTGCCAATCCTCTAGCACTAGGCTAGTTCAGTATAAGCTAACATCCTTGTCAACCGCACAAAGAGAGATTAGCAGCATATTTTAGCTGACATTATTTTTTTATTCTAAAATATTGTTATATTAACTATAAAAAAAAGGCATTTACATACATACCACCCAATTCTTATGCATTCACATATCTAACATTTAAATTTTGATTTTTACATTCATGCCACTTAAATTTTTCATGTCACTTTTCATACATTATTGTTATATCTTTTAAAAGTGTAATACATTTTCTTATGCATAATTATTATGTTGGAATATATGTGAAAACTAAAGTTTGAGTGTTATGCAGATACATTAGAATTGAGTGGTCTATATGTAATTTAAAAAAAAAAAAAACCATAGAGCTTGCAATATTAATTAAGTATAGTGCTAACAAAAGGGGAAAAAAAAACCATTTCATGCATAAATTTATGACACTAAAATGTCATGAATGTAATTACCACACATTAGGTGCTAGACATGCAAATTCATAGCAATTGTGTGGACTTTCAATTGACTCGGATCGAATCATTTTTAGAATCATTGAATTTATCTAGATGAGACATCCAATTTGACTACAAAATTGCTAAAATCATAATTCAAAACTTTATTCATTTAAATTTAATGTTGAGACTCAAGCTTTACAATTTTCTTTTTTTAAAAATAAAATTACTAAAGCTGAAATATTAAAATTTAGTGCTTAACAGATATTTTGCAAATATCCAAGCTAAATCCTTAGTTTTATCAATACCTAGGTCCAAAATTTTTTCTGTGCGGACTCCTGACGTAATTTTACGTGCGGCAGAAGTTATTTCTGAGTTATTTTCAGGTTATTTTTGGGTTATCTTCAATAATATCGAAATAACCCAGAAATAACCCAAAAAATAAAGACCGCGGGTTATTACTGAGTTATTTTCGTATTATTGAAAATAACCCAGAAATAACCTGAAAATAACTCAAGAATAATCTACGCCGCACGTAAAGCTATGTGAGGAGTCCGTACAGAAAAAACGCTCCCCTAGGCCATTATAGAGCACCAACTCTAATTTAATTAATTAAATTTCTGACACTTATCAGCAGTACTTTTGCTAAATATTATATCACATAATTCCACTGCAAAATCATTATAATTAAAGAATTGTTTCCNAGAGACCCATGGAGAATTTCACACGTAGAATTCTTTTGACAGCATCATCTATTCTGCTCATTGACACAACTTCGCTGTTGACAAGAGCAGTTAGATCGCCGATGAATGGCGCGAAGTCAAAAGGAATCATCACCTGCAAAACATAAATAAATAAAACAAGTATGATCAATCTCATCTGAGAATTTACATGCATGCCACATAATTCTGATGTATTTACATATCTAACACTTTTAAGTTTAAGATTTAAGTTTATAACACTTGGACGTCCATAAACCATGAATCAAAATAAGTTAGTAAAAGTAGTAGTTTTGATGGAATATTAAAGATTTGAGCAATATGTAGATACGTGAAAATTACATGGTTTGCAAGTAAATGCCCCAAAAGGGGAAAACAGTATTATGTTACTAGTAGAAAAGAAACCGACCATGTCAATACCAGCATTGACTCCAGCTTGGACAGAGTAAGTGTAGTTTGCACCAGGAGGACTAGTTATCCTATCAATGCCTTGCCAATCTGAGATAACAAAACCCTGAAATTTTTTAAAAGTACAAGGACCGATAAGTAAAATAACAAATGAATTTATTCCCATTAAAAAAAAAAATTATATATTGCTACCTTAAAATGCAGTGTGTTCTTAAGGAAGCCGGTGATCATATCATGATTAGCATGCATTTTAACCCCATTCCAGCTAGAGTACGACACCATGATTGTCGAAACACCTCTGACGATCGAGCTATAGTATGCGGGCATGTGGATACTTAATAATCCCGGGCGATTGATGAGGGTATTGTTCTCATTAATACCCTTTTGAGTCCCACCATCGCCAACAAAGTGCTTGGCGCAGGCCGCAACCTTGTCACTGATTAATCAATTGTATCATATGATTTATTTATTTTGTCAGGTAAAATAAGTTGTGCAACAGTGCAAAGCCTAACTCAATAAATAAAAATAAAAGATATAGTAGCAATGAAAGGTTCATTAATCATTTGAAGGACTTGAAACGAAAGGGAAATTGACGAATTAATATCAACTAAAAATAATAGCTCGGGTGGCAATGGGACTGCTTTAGAATTTTGATCTTGATATTTGGAATTTAGATCTTACTTTTTAGAAACATAGGGAGTGCCCTTTCTATAGTTTGCAGGGACATCTCCTTGTAGGCCAGTTATTATCTCAGTCATTGCTTGGACAATTTTGTGGTCTTCACTATAGCTTTCAAAACACCTACCCCATCTAGGATCTCTACAAACCTGAAGCAGAGAGGATGAGTGTAATTAATTAACCAACTCCCTAGGAATAATCTAAAAAATGCATAGTAACTAACTACTTCCTGGCAATAATATAACAGACAAAAGGTAAACTTGCAATATTGTAGTTGAAACATTGCTTACTGCAATGCATGGAGCAAATGTGTAAGGAATGCCTGTAGCCCTCACTTCAAGAGCAGTTGCTGCACCAATCCGCTTCACAAGCTCAGGATCCCTATAATAGAATAAAATCATAACAAAATAGTGATCTTAATGATGACTTCAGTTTGATTTTGTGCCCCCTCAATATATGCTAAAATTAATAAGTACGGGACTATCAAGAACAGATTTTCTCGGCTCATGTCGGTTAGATCATGAAGCTAAAGTGCATAAGACTGTAGGTCTTAAACTTAAGGGGTGTTTCATGGTTTGATTCATCAAGCGATCATATAAAGTTCTATGCAGTTAATTAAACAGGCTAGTAAAGGCATCGATCCCCAACTTAAATATTATTTAACAGAATACTTGTTTTGAAGATTAAAACAATAAAAAAAATTATATGCTTAATTTTTTGGAGAAATAATTTGAGATATACCATCAAAACCTTCCTCAGACAATGAACTCTTAAATTACAGAATGAGGTTGAAAAATAATTTAACAGAAAGCTGAAGAATACCTACCTAGTAGCACCAAGAGCAATATTGTGAGGAAATATAGTTGCGTTATAAACATTATTATGGCCATGAATTGCATCAATTCCATATAACATTGGAATCCCAAGACGTGTTGACAAAGCACCCTTCTGAAAATCATTTACCATATTCACCCAAGCCTCTGCCGATGCCTGGGGAGCAGGCACACTCCCCCCGCCACTTAATACACTACCTGAAGAAAAAAATTCTCAGAATTAAGAAAATAAGGAGCCTGCATTTGAAAAAAAGGGGGGACACTTACAGATGTAGACAACAATTCTTATGTATTTACATATCTCATGCCTACCTAAACTTCCATATTTATACACAGACTAAATCTTTAATATGAGCTAAAAAATGCAACTATTTACCACTTTTAAAAAGTGAAATTCACATTTTCATGCATGTATGTGTGTAAATATGGAAGTTTAGGTGTGAGATATGTCAATACATAAGAATTTCATGCTAGATGGTATGTAGATATCTCAAAAAAAAAAAAAAGTAAAAGTATATTTTACCAATGAAGTAGTCTTTCATGACTTGTGCCGATGCAACCTTCCGTTCGATCTGCGTCATCTGACCAATCTTCTCTGCAAGGGTCATCCGCTTCATCAAATCCTTAATTCTAATCCCGATAGGTTGATTTGGATCTTTGTATTTCAGATACTCAGCATCTCCAATTGAAGCCGAGCAAGATAAAAGTAGAATGAACATCAAGCAAGCATTAAAATCCGCCATCCCTCACTATTATACCTTATCAGATCACCCTGTAAAACTGGGAAAAATGATTGATTCATGTTAGAAAGGAAAGGAACCCCTTCCATTCAGAAAAACAATGCAATGGTGATCTGATAAATTAAAGAAACATGTGCATTCATCAGTCTGTGGAGGAGAAGAAGAACAATGGTGGTCAAAGATTTTGTGTAACATGAGAGGAAGGCAGTCGAGAAAATCACATCAATAAAAGTGATGACATATTTAAAATGCAAAAAGAAGGGTAAAATCGAAGGTCAAACACAAATTTAACAGCTTTCAAGATCTTTATTTACTAAGTTGGATAGAAACCACGCAAATGGTCCATACCAATTCTATCTGCTATTTTAAAAATTGGAAGAAAAAAATACTTGTAAGAATATCTGGATATGAAATTTATAAATGGAGGGCAAAAACACAAATTTGACAACTTTCAAGATCTTGACCTATTTAGTTAGATAGCACCCAAGCAAATGATCCATCCTTACCACTTACATGTGCTGTTTTAAGAAATTGGAAAGTAAAAAAAAAAAACTTTTGAACATATATTGATATGAAACTTGTAAGAAATTAAGAATAGAAAGGCTGCTGTTCATGATAAGAAAACATTTGGTACAAACCGAATGATGTCTTTAAATGTCTTAGTTTATGTTCAAAATCTTTTACTTTCGAACAAATCTCTGCTTATAATTTTTATCAAAGTATCCTAATAAAAGGCAGCATACCTTAGCCTAATGATTGGAAGCATCAGCTTAAAACTACTGACCAAAATTTAGGGTAGGATAAATTTCAAAGCTTTTGGATTTTTTAAATATGGTTGCAATCAAAATTGCAAACCCATCCTAATCTCTTTTTGTTTAGATGTAAGTTTAAAGTTAAAGCCAAACACTTTCGCCATCATGCTTTAACAGCAGCTGCAGCACATAAAATGGACGGCTCAAAACATATCTTAAATGTAAAAGTTATTTCACTAAACAAACTTGCGGAAAAGGTGAAAACTCCCCTTTAAAGAAGTTTAGAGATGACAGAGAGAGAGAGAGAGAGAGAAATAGATTCAAGCACTTGATGTGAAGAATATGCTAAAATGAAGAAGAACTCTAAAACTCCACTGAAAGGCCAAAGGATCATAGAATCCGCTGAAGCTTGTTCGAAGAACAGCCACATAAATGACTAAAATGGCAGGAAAAAACAGGGGAACTGCTGAAAAGCATGTGACCATGCTTCTAAAACCAAGAAAAAAACACGCATTGGAGAACCAAAATCATCTGCTCATGGTTTCAAAAGGCTTTCAGATAAGAATAAGAAATCCTTCACTCCAAACATTAGAGTTAAGCATAATAGAAGCAACGGTAGATGAGTTGAGGATGACTCACGTTAGGGAAGAAGCAGAAGAAGGAGAAAAAGATAGAACTAGCTCCTGGAATGCTCAGAGCTTCTCCTGAGAAATGGAGGAGAACAAGGCGCATTTGGTGGAGAAAGTGAAGTGGAACACAGCATATAAAAGCAGCAAAGATTTTCCCTTTTTTCTTAATCAATTAAATAAAATGAAATATAAAATTCCCAAAAAAAAAAAATTTAAGTTAAATGAATTTTTTTTTAAGAAGATTTGCATGCCTACCACTCAATTTCTAAAATTTTTTTATATATTTACATAAAGGACCTAAACTTTTAGAAATGTTAACATTACATTTAAATATCATAATTAATATTTTTTAAAAAATAATAAACTTTTTAATATATAAGCTTAAACCACCAAAGTGAGATGATCATAAATAATAAAATTTAAATTTTAGAGATCTAAATACTTAAAAATTGAAGATATGTATGTGAATTTCTCTTTTTTAAAAATATGATTATTTGATCTCTTTTCTGAATTTAAATATACTTTAATCTTTTTTTATTCATTCTTTAATATTTGATTAATTTTTATACTAAATTTATGGATGATAAATTCTTAATTAGAAATTAAGAAATATAATAAATTAACTCATATTGTATAAGAAAATGGCACTAACTGATGTTTTAGTTTGAATTAAGATAGCAAATCATTAATTAGCTAAATATCTTAAAAATATAAATCATAAATCTGTAAACATTGAGGGATTTATATACATACTACATGTTTTTTATGTCTTCTTATATTTAGTATTTAAGCATTGATATGGATGTATATGATATTTTAATATTATTGTCATATATATATATATATATATATATATATATATA
>JXCR01144629.1:185930-203800 GCA_002079205.1 Phalaenopsis hybrid cultivar | reverse complement strand
TTTTATGTATCTTTATATTTTACATCTAATATTTAATGTTTACATACATAATATTTTAGTATCATAATCACAAGTTTTATGCACCCAAAATTTTATTTTGCTTTAAAAATTATAATTTTAGTGATAATTTAAAAGTGATGTTTAAGGATTTGAGCATTATATGTACATTATTGAATCTTGATTTGTCTGTGAATAACAATTAAGAAATATAGCATAAATAATGATAGATATAGAGAAATGGGGGGAGAGACATGAACGAACGCTAATATGTTATAATTAATCGTGTCTTATTAATAAAATGATTCCCCTGTTTATTTTTATTATATAACATAAATAATGATAAGATGATACAATGATAATATTATATTTTTACCCCTGTTTTAAAGGGGTTTGTACTTGAAATTTCTGATATTTTATATACATTAGTTTATCATCTGACAGCTCTTTCGGTCGGATGGTTAAGCTTAATTGGTTTTAGGTTGGCAAGATCAGCTTTGCCAGCTGAGTTACTCGATATGGGTTGGTAGGTTATTACTGCTTGGTCGTTATCCTTAACCTTTAATACTATGTGTCTTTGAGATGGTTAACAATGCTAGCGAATAAAATCTTACTCGGATTGACTCTCCTCTTACGATTGACTCAGCTATTTGTTTATCTCGTTTATGTTAGAATAATTTGTTCTTGTATCCTCTTGACATCTTTGATCTTATCAACTTTGTGTCACGAACAAAAAATCTCATATCAGCTAGGCGTAGAGCCGAAAAGCAGTATTTAAGTCATGGGCTACCCACCATCCCTAAGAGCTCTTTTGAGAGGTGACATTTGGCTCAAACAACTTAACTCGATCAGACACAATTACTTTGATCTTTTTGATATTATTAGCTTTGATCTTTTACTGCTAGGGTTGTAGTTTGATGTTTAATCTTATTAGCTTTTTTTATGATATTTGATATATCATTGACACTTTTTTGAGTTTACGTGAGTTGAATTTAATTTTCACAATCAAATTTATTGCAAAATGTGAAGCTTTGCTCCGANCTTCTTTGGATAATAATAGAAACAATTTAAGATGTTTTATTTATTTTACACATTTAGCAAATACTTATTTTCATTTGTTCCCTAGAGTTGATAGTGCAGATGAGGACAGACTAGTCAGAGTTTGAAATTAAATATTTTAATATTTCTCATTGTAGTTGTACTTGTCTTTGTCATTTTTTTATTTCTTCTGGTACTCATGAGAGTGTGAGAACTGTATGTCATCTTTTGGAACTGATCTGTGATAATTATATGTTTCTGCACTATATGCTTCTGTACTACCAATAAACTATTCTGAATAAGTTGCCTCAAATAGTTTTATCAGACGAGCAGGAATGTCATTTAACCACCAATAAACTAATATGAATAAGTTGCCCCAAACAACAAGTCAGATTATTCTGATAATCTGCAGATTATCAGATTATCAGAATAATCTGCTTATTAGCAGATTATAAATAATCAACAGCTGCGTCAAACAGACCCTAAGTCTGATGAAGTTTTTGTAGTTGTTTGTAATGGTTGGTGCAGAATTATTGTTAAAAAACTACATTTTTGCAAAAAATTATTATAGGTATTATATATTTTTTTCCCTTTTAAAATGTAATGCAATAGTTTTTTATGGCTACTATGTTTTATTAAAAAAATTACTACAAAAAAAAATNTGTAAATCAAACATCGGTTTACAAATAGGGAGGATATTGGGAGTTTATAATTGTGTTATACCCGCGTTATACGTTATACCCTCTGTAAATTCCTTGTAACCTTCCCTACCCGTAACTTCCAGGTTAGGTAAGTTACAGGGAGGTTACAGGAGATATAACGTGGTTATAACCTCCCAATATCCTCCCTGTAACCTATTTGCATATTACAGACGTACGCAGCTCTGCATCTGCGTACTATGCATTTACATATCTAACACCTAAAGTTTACTTTTTTTACAGAGAGAGAGAGAGAGAGAGATAACCCATTGTAAGATTGTTCCCGCCAAGTCCTTGCCACTCAATAGTCCAACCACCACATTGATAACCCAAGTTATCAGCATGGCTGCCTGCAACTAAAATTTTTTTAGCCTTCTTAGGGAGGGGAATCAATGGTCCCTCGCCACTCTTTCCATTTTTCAGCAGCACAAGTGACTTTCTCACAGCTTCTCTGGCCAACTCCCTGTGTTCCTGTCGAATGCCAAGCACATCAAACCCAATCAAAATTCGGCATTTACATATACAGCACATAATTTTTATATATTTACATGTGTCACGCCTAAATACTTTTATATTTGCAGACATGACACTCAAATCTTTATTATCAGGTCAAAAATATCATTGTTGTAACTTTTTAAAATTGAAATGTACTTTTAAACTCAAATATGTAAAACACAGAAGTTCTATGTATATAAATATGAAAGTTTAGGTGTGAAATATGCAAAAATACATAGGAATTGTGTGCTATGTCTGTAAATTTACCTTACTTTACGAAATAATTAAGATATTAAGAGTGCATGAAGAAATGTGCAGACCTTTTTTCCAACCTCACCCTCCAAGCTAAGATCTGCATATGGATTCTCAAAGAGACCCATTGTGAACTTCACCCGAAGGATTCTTCTAACAGCATCATCAATTCTACTTACTGGAATGATGTCTTTATTCACTAGATTGGTCAAATCTTGGATGAATTCAGGATAATTGAATGGAATCATTATCTACAAAAATTTTCAAATAAAAAAATTGCAAAAAATGCCAAAAAAAAAAAAAAAGTATTAAGGTCCCATAACACAATCAAATCACTCTACTTTAAATGTTGTGATAGAAAAGGTAAACCAACCATATCAATTCCTGCAAGAATTCCGGCCTGGACAGAATAAGTGTAGTTGGCATCAGGGGGAGTGGTTATCTTGTCAATGCCTCCCCAATCTGATATTAAAAATCCCTATTTATGCATTAAAAACACTAAATATGTAAATTTTTCATGGTAAAGTCATAAGAACAAAAAAAAATTACTGAATCTTGAGTGAGAACTCGACGGCATTCCAACTCCAGAAAAATAACATTGCAATCATAGTCAAGTGCCACTGTTATTGTAGAAAGAATACATGCCTGATCTCATTTGCCACCCAATTCTTCAAAAAATTAAATATTTTATGATTTAGCCCAACCTAAAAGAAGTTGATTCTGCTCAAGCTTACTAAATAAAACTAGGCTTAGATTTTTCATTCCTTAATGTTGTATAGAGTCTAGAGTGATGCATTTATTGCAGTATACTAACCCGGAAACGAAGCTTGTTTTTCAGGAAATCAGTGAGGAGGTAATGGTTCTCATGCATCTTAACGCCATTCCAACTTGAGTAGGAAACCATCACGGTAGAGACGCCTTTGATAATGGCATTGTAGTAAGGAACCATATGAATACTAAGAAGTTCATGGAAATTTGTAATTGTATTATTCTCATTGATTCCCAAATGTGTTCCACCATCACCAACAAAATGCTTAGCACAGGCAGCAACTTTTCTTCTATTTAACATAAAACAAAATAGTCACAATTAGGTAATGCAAAATGTGTGAATTTTGTTTATTTCCAGTCATATTTATATGGATTATTTGTGATGAATTCTTACTTTCCTCCAACAAAAGGAGTTCCTTTCCGTGAATTTGATGGGATATCTCCTTGTAAACCAGAGATAATCTCTGTCATCATCCGCACTACATGTGGATCTTCGCTATAGCTTTCATAGCAACGACCCCATCTTGGATCTCTACAAACCTTTAAAAGCTCAAGAAGTTGAGATAGATGAACATATGTGGAGTCTTCGATATGTTAATTACATAAATAACTGTTGAAACATTGCTATTTGTAAAACTAGCACACCCTTGCATTCGTTTTTCAAATTCCAAATAGTTTGATCATGACACGCATAAAAACACAAGTTTTAATTTAAAAAAAATGACCCCGATACTAATTTTGTAAATACTAAAAATTGTGCGCTGTGTAAGTAATTATCTCTTTGATATGTTAATTGNAGAGATAATCTCTGTCATCATTCGCACTACATGTGGATCTTCACTATAGCTTTCATAGCAACGGCCCCATCTTGGATCTCTACAAACCTATAAAAGCTCAAGAAGTAGAGATAGATCAACATAAGTGGATGGAGTCTTTGATATGTTATTTACATACATAGCAGCCGAAACATTGCTATTTGTAAAACTAGCACACTCTTGCATCTATTTTTCAAATTCCAAATAGTTTGATCATGGCACGCATAAAAACACAGGCTTTAATTTAAAAAAATGTCCTGGATACTAATTTTGTAAATACTAAAAATTGTGTGCTATGTAAGTAATTATCTCTTTGATATGTTATTTGAAATTAACATAAGACAAAAGTATATTAAGATTCATTACCGCGACGCATGGAGCAAAAACATAAGGAATGCCTGTTGCTCTAACTTCAAGAGCAGTTACAGCCCCAATTCTCTTCACAAGTGTTGGATCCCTATGACAAATTAATATCCTCACTGGTAATTCATACTTTCAAAAAAGGAACAATGGTTGAAAATAGAAATATCAACTTAAGCAAAGTTCTTAAATAACAGCTCAAGTTTTATATGAAAAATTAACATTTTTCATGTACATTCAAAGATAATTGAAGTAATGTGGAAAATATTAGCATCAATAGGAAGCAAAATAACAATTATATGCAATATGATGAAAGAAGAAGAGACCTGGTGGCTCCAAGTCCAACATTATGTGGAAATATTGTAGCTTTATAGACATTATTATGGCCATGAACTGCATCAATCCCATAAATCATCGGGATCCCTAAACGAGTAGATAGAGCCCCCTTCTGAATCTCATTCACCAAATCCACCCAATCCTTAACAGATGCCTTTGGAGCAGGCACATGACCTCCACCACTCAACACACTTCCTGCACTATGTTCAAGGAGCATTTACATACATAGAACACAAATCTTATGAATTTCATATTTACACACACAATACTCAAATCTTTAATATGACATAAAATTACTACATTTTAAAAGTGAAATACACATTTTCTTGCAGAGGTTTAAAGCACCAAAGTGCTATGCACCTAGCTATGAAAGTTTAGGTGTGAGATATGTAAATACATAAGAATTATGTGTTCAGGATGTAAATTTCCTTATTTTCAATTAATATTACTTTTCTTACCTTCATCATTATTTCAGTCTATCTAAATATAATTTATGAACATAAAGTACCGATAAAATTCTCCTCCACAACTACTGCTGTAGCATTTTCCATGGCAATCTGTGCCATTTGACCAATCTTTTCCTCAAGAGTCATCCTGTTTAAGAGATCTTTTATTCTAACATTCAATGGCTGTTTTGGATCTTTATACTTGAGATAATCTGCACCTCCTACTGTCATGCTGCCCCATAGGAACAGCAGTGCAAAGATAAGAGTTTGTGTACTTCCCATCTTCAAATATTACCACAATCTGCAGGAATTGTACAAGATACAAGAAATTTAATGATTTGGAATTCATGGTATTTTAAAGTACATAGTGTGCGGTATCCGCATGTGCAGGTTGGTGGTATTCACCACAATACTACCACATTACCACCAAATCCACACTTAATATTTAATTGTATCTAACACTCTATTTTTCAAACATTGTATAGATAGGTGGATTTAGTTAGTCTAATCAAGGAAACTAAACCGTCGGTTTGGTAATTCTATCTTTGGATAATAATAGAAACAATTTAAGATGTTTTATTTATTTTACACATTTAGCAAATACTTAATTTTCTTTGTTCCCTAGAGTTGATAGTGCAGATGAGGACATGCGTAGCGAGAATTTGAAATTAAATATTTTAATATTTCTCATTGTAGTTGTACTTGTCTTTGTTCTTTTTTTATTTCTTCTGGTACTCACGAGAGTGTGAGAACTGTATGTCATATTTTGGAACTGATATGTGATGATTGTATGTTTCTGCACTATATGTTTTTGTACTACCAATAAGCTATTCTGAATAAGTTGCCCCAAACAGTTTTATCAGAAGGGCAGGAATGTCATTAAACCACCAATAAACTAATCTGAATAAGCTACCACAAACAGCAAGATTATCAGAATAATTTGTTTATCAGCAGATTATAAATAATCAACAGCTGCGTCAAACAGACCCTGAGTCTGAATGGGGTTTTTGTAGCTGTTTGTAATGGTTGGTGCAGAATTATTGTTAAAAAACTACATTTTTGCAAAAAATTATTATAGGTATTATATATTTTTTTCCGTTTAAAATGTAATGCAATAGTTTTTTATGGCTACTACATTTTATTAAAAAAATTTACTACAAAAAAAATTGAAAAGCATGCAGTACCGTACAAAATATTTACCTCATTTACTCTTAAAACAACAAAGCACAGCATAATCCAACCCAAACAACTAATACCAAAGAGAGCCAACATGGTCAAGTAAATATATCGGAAAAAACTAGGGAGTTTTACAAATCTACCACACAATTCTTATCTATTTACATATCTACTAACACCTAAAATTTTATATTTATATTTATAGCATTTTAGTGTTATAACCTATGCATAAAAATATGCATTTGTCTTTTAAAAAATTGTTAAAGTGATATTTTTCTTGTGATGTTAAAGATTTGAGTTTCATGAATATAAATATTAAAATTTAAGCGTTAGATATATAATTACATAAGAATTACGTGGTTTGTATGTAAATTCCCAATAATAATAATAATAAGGTTCCTAAAAAAAAAATTCAAAATTTTGGATCCAATTGGTGTAATATATTCTAAAACAAGGATTTAACACCCAACTTTTTTGAGGATATAAATATCCCTCAAAATAGGGATATTTGCGTTCATACCGCATAATTCTAATGTATTTACATATCTAACACTTTGGTGTCATAAACTTATGCATTAAAATGGATATTTCAGCTCTAAAAATATAGGAATGGTAGAATTTTTGATACAATGCTAAATATTTAAATGATATGCATATAAATATAAATGTCTAGCTTTTACATCGTAAAAACATAAAGAACTGTGTGGCATGTATGCAAATGCCACATCTTTCAAATATAATAATTTCATTTTTTTTTAAATGCATAAGATCAGTCTATATAAAATGGATGAAACTATTTTTGAGATAAAAATAATCAGATGATAGTAAAGAAACGAGGCTTTCAATTATTTAGACAGCGACATCTCAATGAAACCCTTATCCACCATTAAAAAAATATCGGAAAGAATCCAAACGAAATAACAGAGAAGAACAGGGAAAAGAGGCCAAAAAGTAAAGCAGATTCCAATCAAAGCATGCATCGCTTAAATGTTTGGAAATCTCGATGAAAGTAAGGCAGATTCCAAATTAATCTTTGAAATTGCTACGCAGCACCGTAAAATAAATGAAATATATCACCACTGCAACAAGAGAGAGAAAGAGTGAGTGAGGAGTCTCACCGGGCATAACGAAGAAGAAACTGAGAATGAGGGAGAGGAGAGGAATGGAGGAAGAGGATTGAGGAAGGAGTCGGGGTTTTTATAGCAGAGGGGAAGGGTTCGGGTGAGAAAGTAGGAGGGAGGGAGCCTCAGAGTACGAAGTGGAGCAGTGGAAAACGAGCAGATATAAATTTACAGTGATTGGGACAGCTTTGGCGGAATCTCTGTTGCTTTCTTTTTGGATCGAATATGAGTAAGTTTTGGTCAAAGGGATTAATAGACTTTAATATAAGAAGCTTAGAGTGTTTCTATGGTCTATGAAACTTTTTACCCAATTAACAAATTTTATGGATTGGATGAAATTTAAGCAAGTCTCTCAGATCCTCAATTGTCATGGGGTACAGTTTAACCAAGGCTTTATCAAATGGCTTGGATGAAATGTAGGCAAGTCTCTTATATCCTGAGCTACCATAGAGTTTAGTCTGACTATGTTTGGATTGAGTTTGAGTCAATATGGCTTACAATATCATATATTGCTCACATTGGATCTAAGCTTGTTTAAACCAGATTAAGGTCCAAAAGCCATAGGGATTGGATTCAACAATTGTATTATTATATGAGGACGTGTCTGAGCAAATTGAAATCTTAATTGTGTGATCATGTACCACTCGCATACGCTCTAACATTGCCATCTTACCCTATGGTCCTCAATAGTGAGCGATGATGATCAATTCATTCCATCCTTAAGAGCTTTGAGGGAGAGGGGTTGTAGACAACAAGAGATGCATATGAAGTGGTTTCGACCTCTCAAGCTTCAAACTAGCAAAGAAACTAGCCTCAACTTTGGGTCCAAGTCACTCTGATTTTGGAATGCCCTTAAGAGTTTAGGAAGGTTAGAGTTGTGAGAAATTTGGGAAGATGCTTGCTAAGTTGACCGGTCTTGAATCCATGGGTTCCGATTAACATTTGGGCGCACTTAAGTTCACCCAATAGCTTATATTAAGTCCAGACAAGTTCTTTACTTCCTAAACTACACTTGTCACAGTTGGAAGTCTCACCCATCAAGATATTGACCTCTTTGGCCTAGTGGCCTCACAACTTTTCCCCAACTGTGTAACTTCCCAAGTGGTTTTGTTGAAACTCCAATTGTTACACCACAGGGTGCATCAATGTTTAGGACTTCATGTTTATTTTACTGAGGGGTTTCACAATCACCCACATTGAAGTAACCGATGTCCTCGTTAGTTCTCTTACCCGTAATCATCAATCATGCAGATTGGATTCTATAGTTGCCCCTTATATATTCAAGAGGTGGCTCTCACCATATACCACTTTGCCCCATCGTGAGTTCAAAAGGTTGCTCCCATATCATAGCACTTTATTATGTATGAAACTTACTTCGTATCTTCAAGCTAGTGTATGTTCTGGTACCATTTATAACAAACTGAACTCTCACCCATCGATATATTTTTTCTTTCGCCTTGTAGCTTTACGGCTTTGACCTAATGGTGTAACTTCCCAGAAGGTCACCCATTCTAGGAGTGCTACAACACTAGCACCCTTAACTATAGATTTTCTATTCAAACTATAACTGCTACACCAAAATGCCTCAATATTTAAAAGTTCATATTCATTTTACTTAAGGGGTTTCACAACCCTCGGGTTCAATTTTATTGAGGTTAGATTGAGTTGAATCAATATGGTTAATGTGAACCTAATTATGACATGTTGGATCTAAGCCCAATTGAATGCAATAGAAGCCCAATAGTCATTGGACATGTGGATGTTCTAAAACAAATTTAATTAGATTATACTATTAATTAGCTTAATATAGCTTATATGTATCTCTTTGATTAATGTTTGATCAATCCTAATTGAACCAATAATTCGGTCATTGTGGGAATGAGATTTATGCCAATTATTATGTTAGGACCAAGAAGATTGCTTAGCCAAACATGCTCAAGTATATATTGGATTTAGTTTGTTTTGGCTTGTGATGATCCATTTTGATACATAATTGGCCTAAGTCCCACTAGGCTCAATCGGGATCCAAGGAGAATGGACTTGTCTTAAATCACCCAAGTTGATTAAAGTTATATTGTGTTTGGTTGCAAGTTATCTCATGTGATTCTAATGACTCAACATGAGCCAGAGACCAAAATTAGTTCAATTGATATTTGGCTTTTGATTGAGGGACTCAAAAAGAGCTCTTTATATTTCTTAAAGCATTCAGGATCAATTGAAACTCACTCCTTAAATTTGAGCTAAAAGTTGGCTTAAAAACTCTTAACATGACTTATGGTCAAAGCTGTTTGACCAAGCACATAAGTGGGTCTGGGTAGGTCTAAATTTAAACCTAAGGTTGTTAGCTTCATTAAAAACCCAAATTGGAATGATTTTGAATTGATTTTGAATTGATTTATTAAATGATATTTGGTCAAATTGTTTAACGAGAGAGCTTAGAGACCTAAAATTGGTTTAAAAAAATGTCCAATAAATACTACAAAGTTTAGTCATAAGAAATCAACATTTTAGAAAAACTATATATCTAATATTGGTGAATTCAAGGCATTACTGAGGGTTGTCTTGGTTGAATAGGGTTGATCAAGCCTAATTGACTCGAGTGAGAGATGGGGGGAGTTTTTAGGGTTACTGTAATGTATCCTAAAACAATAGTTTTGACTTTAGCTTCATTAAGTCCAAATAAGGTGCCCAAGGCTTAACTTGGGCTTAAATAAGCTGGGTTTGAGTTAACTTTCCTAATTTTAACATGTACTTCTCATTGACATTCTAACTAGTTTGAACAAGGTACCGGTCATTGTGAGTTCATTAGAGTAGCCCAAGAGAAAATAAATTTGATTTGCGTTAGTCATTCACCAAGCACTAGTAGAAAACCACACAACCCAATAAAAAGTCATGCCTATAAGAGTGATGGCAGAGGGTTTAACAGATTTTGCCCATACATATATAAATGAGATTAAAACATGTTGGATGTGTTTGAAAAATCCCTTCATAACATCACGTCAACTCAAATGAATCAATTTATTTGGTATGCGAACACTAAGTTTGAATGGAATCAATAATAATGCTTGTTATCAAGGAAATGATTATAAAAATACCAAAGAATATCCTTTAATTTTAAAATCTTTAAGAAAAAGGCAAAGGAAATTTGAGGTGACAAAATCAGAACAAGATATCTCAAGCTATTTACCTAAATAAGGCATGATCCTTCACCGACAAATACTTATAATGATGTGGATGTTAAGAAAATAATGATAATTGTTCCTAAATGAAGATTGCATGCNCAAATAATGATAATTGTTCCTAAATGAAGATTGCATGCAGAGGAAGAATTCCAAAAAAAGATATCACCCTCATGACAACAACAATATATCAAGAACTTTGGTAGATAATGAGATGCCTTACAAGATAATGATAATGAACATTTTTAGGTGGACAAAATCAGTCATTTAAAGTAAAGGCTAAATCTAAATATACCTCAAACGTTTTTACCATTACAGAGAGGCTAGATGTATGGATGGATCGACTAGAAATATATTTTAGTTGTGTGGGTGTTCCCTCATATAAATTTTGTAGTGAGTCAAACCGCTGATCATTTTTTCGTAAATCTCATCCTTGAGTTCCTTATTTTGACGATTTTATGCTTGTAGAAGGTTTTTTTGTTTTATTTTATAGAATAGATGTGTTTAGCGCACTTCAAGAACAAAGAAAATTTAGTTAAGCTGGATCAAAGCCTTGAGATCTCTTTAGGCTCGGAAAGAAAATAAATTAAATAAAATTTAGGTAATTAAAAATGAATGAAAATCCTATCCTGAGATAGACATTTGCACATGTTAATTATGAAATATATAAAATTATAAAAATATTTTAAGGAAATCTAAGCTTGATATGAGATTACTTGAGGGAAAGTAATAAGTTTGCAAGAATTGATGTGAATAGAAGTTGTGATATTTTTTTCATAAATCTCATATTATAGTTTATTATTATGATAATTTTATGCTTGTTGAAAGTATTTTTGTTATGTTTTATATGATGCATGCGTTGAGCACTCTCCGGATAGTAAGGATGATAAAGTGGCTAAAGGGCCACCGACAACCTCAACAAGGAGAGGCATGGTATGCAAACACACTTTCTTGGATTGACGGCACAATGCATCCAAGGAAAGTTTGCTTGCCTCACTTTACGGAGCGTTCGACAAACCCGTGCTGTAATTGAGCGAGCATATGTTGGCTGTCATCGCACAATGCCCTGTTACACAAATTAATGAAATTAGAAGGACTTGTTACCAAAATTTAGCTTTAACCATATAAGAACATATAATTGAAGCCTAAGGGGAACTCTTGGCTGTGGAGGCTTTCCTTTTTCCTGGTTTTAGAAGATTCTTTATAAATCTTACGTTTTTCTATATCTGTTCTCTTTGGACAAGATTTCTGTGATGTTTTCTTTTAGTCATAAATAGTTGTGAGAGAAAGAGAGAAATTTATGTGCAATTATATGAGGAGGATTGCGATGCATCGCAAGAGGCGATTGATTCTGGTTTGAGTACTTTGTAACTTCTTATTTTATTTTCTTTTATGTGTTTAATGGATTTTTTTTGTGTTTTTTGTACTCATACATAGTAACTAAATCTTATTTATGCTTTTTTAATATTAGACATGTGATCTCTTCATTATTTTCTCCTTGAGTTTTTCCAAAGTTGTTTTTCTATGTTTTGGATTTCATAAGTTGATGTGCTAATTTTTCGATATTTTTTATTAGGTCAATTAGAAAGTTAAAACTCCTTGTGATCTTAGAATCCTAACAGTTAACTAGAATAACAAGCATGTTAAGATATGTCACCAAGTAAAATAGATCTGTTATGAGTAGTAGAGTGAAACTTAACAAGCAAAGCAAGATGAAAAACTACTAAAAAATAGTCAAGTAAGAAAAAAAAAACTACAAAAAAAATTGTGCATTCCAATAACATTTTTTTAATGTATTAAAAAAATATGATATCGAGAAAGCTTGGTTCATATTTTCTTAGATGATGCCATTCTCATTCAAAATAAATAAAATGATAACTTTATGGAAATGCTTTGCTTGCTTAAAGATGATGACATGTTTTTTAGATACCAATGATGTAAGACTATCATTGGCGAAGATGTTAAGATAGTTAAATAAAAGTATGATGCATTTAGCGGCCACTGCTTCAAAGATAAAGGCCCCAACTAAATGTATATTATAGTTAGGAATATCATGTCATTGTAGCACTGCGCTCATAAAAACAATGTCAGAGCTAAGGAGGAGATATACTGAGTTTCTTAGAGATAAATTATCAAGTATGTGATAATAAATATTTTCTCATCCAAATCTCCTTTATGGCATATTATTAGTATGGTAAGCCATTCAAAATTTTAATAATAAATTAAGCAATTAAGTGGCATTTGTACATAAAGCCTAATGAGTGTTTTAAATTTTATTTAGAGTGAAGACTATAGAATTCCTACAATACAATATATAATATATTCGACTTAAAAAAAACTTTTGAATGTTATGTTTGCTTGCATATGATTATTCGATGACCCTATATGCATAGTTATATTTCACAATAACATAGACCCTTAGGACTATTATTCAAATAAGTAATTATCTATGCCTTTATCATGCCAATACAGATATTTTATCCAACAAGAATTTTTTCTTAAGCCACTCATTTATATTTATATTTAGCATGTTATGGCACTTAAATTATAGTATACTACGATATTGTTATCACAACTCTTGGATTGCACTAAGTTATCTTATAATTGTTATAATTTTTAAATTGCATTATATTGAGTTATAGTAATTAAATTAAATTCTAATGTGCTATAGCTATTTAAGTTTACTATATTTATGTTATGACTGTAATAGCTCTTTAATTATATTTTATTTCGCTTTAGCACTTGAATTGCACTATACTTTGTAAGGTTATTGGATCATATTTTAATATGAAGCCAATTTTTTGTGGCAATTATGTATCAGATTGTGGTGTTTCAATTTGAATATTTATTCAAACTTCATTCAAATCAATTTCACTCCATAATACATTTTGATACCTTCGGAAAAAAAAAAAAGAATGATTTTTGGTAAAATGAAAAAAATCACGTTTATTCTTTGTATTATCGTTTCTGCTTCATCAGGAGGCTACAGGCGGTTTCCTCGTCTTCACTGCGGCAGCTTGGCGAAGCAGGCGGCGAGAAGGTGCCCTCTTCTTTCCCACAGTTGTAATATTCAGTGAATCTGAAAAAAAAAAGGAAGCTTTTGAAGCATCAACATGAACGGAGCTTGCCCTTTGTTTTCTGCGATTTACCCAACAAAGACCGCTCCTTTCATTCTTCATCGACNTTTCCTCGTCTTCACTGCGGCAGCTTGGCGAAGCAGGCGGCGAGAAGGTGCCCTCTTCTTTCCCACAGTTGCAATATTCAGGGAATCTGAAAAAAAAAAGGAAGCTTTTGAAGGATCAACATGAACGGAGCTTGCCCTTTGTTTTCTGCGATTTACCCAACAAAGACCGCTCCTTTAATTCTTCATCGGCCAGCAAAACCCTACTCCATCCACTCCTTCACTGGGGTCAAGTTGCCACAGGCTGGAGCATTTCCTTTGGCGATGCCCTGGAGAGTTGGAAGCCTAAATGAAGTCATGGAGGTGGAAATTGAAACCGAGAATGCCGTGAACGTGGGGGATGTTGATGGATTACCAGATTTGGAGAGGAAATTGGATGGGGAGGTACTGGAAGGGAGGATGGAGGATTTAGAATCTAATGGAGAGTATTTTGGTAAGAAAAAGAAGAAAGGTGGTGATTCGGAGGCCAACGACTACGATAGATTCAAGATGAATAACGGCAGAGAGGTGGGAAATTCGTACCTTTTTTCTCGAATTTAATCTGTTTTTTCTTCAAAAGTAGTCAGAGGGCGTGTGATCACTATTATCATAGAATTGTACAATGGAGAATCCGNTGCTCTTCAATTTCAATTGCTTTCATAGGATAACTAATGAGGCCTATCTATATCTATTCCCATTATAAAATATTTGCAAAATTGATGATCCTATGCCAATTATTATCTATTTATTAAAATGTTTTAATTTTTATGGTCCAATAAATTTCCATATTATNATCATCCATCATGCAGATTGGATTCTATAGTTGCCCCTTATATATTCAAGAGGTGGCTCTCACCATATACCAAANCTTCTTTGGATAATAATAGAAACAATTTAAGATGTTTTATTTATTTTACACATTTAGCAAATACTTATTTTCCTTTATTCCCTAGAGTTGATAGTGCAGATGAAGACATGCGTAGCCAGAGTTTGAAATTAAATATTTTAATATTTCTCATTGTAGTTGTACTTGTCTTTGTCCTTTTTTTATTTATTCTGATACTCACGAGAGTGTGAGAACTGTATGTCATCTTTTGGAACTGATCTGTGATGATTGTATGTTTCTGCACTATATGCTTCTGTACTACCAATAAACTATTCTGAACAAGTTGCCTCAAACAGTTTTATCAGACGAGCAGGAATGTCATTTAACTACCAATAAACTAATATGAATAAGCTACCCCAAACAACAAGCCAGATTATTCTGATAATCTACAGATTATCAGATTATCATAATAATCTGCTTATCAGCAGAATATAAATAATCAACAGTTGCGCCAAATAGACCCTAAGTCTGAATGAAGTTTTTGTAGTTGTTTGTAATGGTTGGTGCAGAATTATTGGTAAAAAACTACATTTTTGCAAAAATTTATTATAGGTATTATATTTTTTTTTCCCTTTTAAAATGTAATGCAATAGTTTTTTATGGCTACTACGTTTTATTAAAAAAAATTACTACAAAAAAAAATGAAAAGCATGCAGTACCGTGGGAAAAGGCTCGATGAAAATAGACTTACAAAAATGGTTTATATGGATTCCAACACAAATAAATTAATGAAATTTAGTTGTTTATTTATTAAATAAATAAAATTATAATTTTACCAAATATTTACCTCATTTACTCTAACAACATGGTACAGCATAACCCAACCCAAACAATTAATACCGAAGAGAGCCGACATGGTCAAGTAAATATATCGGAAAAACCTAGGGAGTTTTACATATCTACCACACAATTCTTATCTGTTTACATATCCAACACCTAAAATTTTATATTTATATTTATACCACTTTAGTGTTATAACCTATGCATAACAATATGCTTTTGACTTTTAAAAATTGGTCAAGTGAGCTTTTTTGTGATGCTAAAGATTTGAGTGATATGAATATAAATATTAAAATTTAAGTGTTAGATATATAATTACATAAGAATTACGTGGTATGTATGTAAATTCCCCATAATAATAATAATAAGGTTCCTAAAAAAAAAAATTCAAAATTTTGGATCCAATTGGTGTAATATATTCTAAAACAAGGATTTAACACCCAACTTTTTTGAGGATATAAATATCCCTCAAAATAGGGATATTTGCATACATACCGCATAATTCTAATGTATTTACATATCTAACACTGNATAAATATCCCTCAAAATAGGGATATTTGCGTTCATACCGCATAATTCTAATGTATTTACATATCTAACACTATGGTGTCATAAACTTATGCATTAAAATGGATATTTCAGTTCTAAAAATATAGGAATGGTAGAATTTTTGATATAATGCTAAATATTTAAATGATATGCATATAAATATGAATGTCTAGCCTTTACATGTATGTAAATGCCTCATCATTCAAATATAATAATTTCATTTTTTTTTAAATGCATAAGATCAGTCTATATCAAATGGATGAAACTATTTTTGAGATAAAAATAATCAGATGATAGTAAAGAAACAAGGCTTTCAATTATTTAGATGGCGACATCTCAATGAAACCCTTATCCACCATTAAAAAAATATCGGAAAGAATCCAAACGAAATCACAGAGAAGAACGGAGGCAAAAAAGTAAAGCAGATTCCAATCAAAGCATGCATCGCTTAAATGTTTGGAAATCTAGATGAAAGAAATGCAGATTCCAAATTAATCTTTGAAATTGCTACGCAGCACTGTAAAATAAATGAAATATATCACCACTGCNGAATTTTTGATATAATGCTAAATATTTAAATGATATGCATATAAATATGAATGTCTAGCTTTTACATGTATGCAAATGCCTCATCTTTCAAATATAATAATTTCATTTTTTTTTTTAATGCATAAGATCAGTCTATATCAAATGGATGAAACTATTTTTGAGATAAAAATAATCAGATGATAGTAAAGAAACAAGGCTTTCAATTATTTAGATGGCGACATCTCAATGAAACCCTTATCCACCATTAAAAAAATATCGGAAAGAATCCAAACGAAATAACAGAGAAGAACGGAGGCAAAAAAGTAAAGCAGATTCCAACCAAAGCACGCATCGCTTAAATGTTTGGAAATCTAGATGAAAGTAAAGCAGATTCCAAATTAATCTTTGAAATTGCTACGCAACACTGTAAAATAAATGAAATATATCACCACTGCAACAAGAGAGAGTGTGTGTGAAGAGTCTCACCGGGCATAACGAAGAAGAAACTGAGAATGAGGGAGAGGAGAGGAATGGAGGAAGAGGATTGAGGAAGGAGTCGGGGGTTTTATAGCAGAGGGGAAGGGTTCGGGTGAGAAAGTAAGAGGGAGGGAGCCTCCGAGTACGAAGTGGAGCAGCGGAAAACGAGCAGATATAAATTTACAGTGATTGGGACAACTTTGGCGGAATCTCTGTCGCTTTCTTTTTGGATCGAATATGAGTAAATTTTGGTCAAAGGGTTTAATAGACTTGAATATAAGAAGCTTAGTGTTTCTATGGTCTATGACACTTTTTACCCAAGTAATAAATTTTATGGATTGGATGAAATTTAAGCAACTCTCTTAGAACCTCAGTTGTCATGGGGTACAGTTTAACCAAGGCTTTATTAAATGGCTTGGATGAAATGTAGGCAAGTTTGTTATATCCTCAGCTACCATAGAGTTTAGTTTGACTATGTTTGGATTGAGTTTGAGTCAATATGGCTTACAATATCATATATTGTTCACATTGGCTCTAAGCTTGTTTAAATCATATTAAGGTCCAAAAGCCATAGGGATTGGATTCAACAATTGTATTATTATATAAGGACGTGCTGAGCAAATTGAAATCTTAATTGTGTGATCATGTATCACTCGCATAAGCTCTAACATTGCCATCTTATCCTATGGTCCTCAATAGTGAGCGATGATGGTCAATTCATTCCATCCTTACGAGCTTTGAGGGGGAGGGGTTGTAGACAACAAGAGATGCATATGAAGTGGTTTCAACCTCTTAAGCTTCAAACTAGC
>JXCR01144629.1:114630-185746 GCA_002079205.1 Phalaenopsis hybrid cultivar | reverse complement strand
GAGTCTCACCGGGCATAACGAAGAAGAAACTGAGAATGAGGGAGAGGAGAGGAATGGAGGAAGAGGATTGAGGAAGGAGTCGGGGGTTTTATAGCAGAGGGGAAGGGTTCGGGTGAGAAAGTAAGAGGGAGGGAGCCTCCGAGTACGAAGTGGAGCAGCGGAAAACGAGCAGATATAAATTTACAGTGATTGGGACAACTTTGGCGGAATCTCTGTCGCTTTCTTTTTGGATCGAATATGAGTAAATTTTGGTCAAAGGGTTTAATAGACTTGAATATAAGAAGCTTAGTGTTTCTATGGTCTATGACACTTTTTACCCAAGTGATAAATTTTATGGATTGGATGAAATTTAAGCAAGTCTCTTAGATCCTCAGTTGTCATGGGGTACAGTTTAACCAAGGCTTTATCAAATGGCTTGGATGAAATGTAGGCAAGTCTCTTATATCCTGAGCTACCATAGAGTTTAGTCTGACTATTTTTGGATTGAGTTTGAGTCAATATGGCTTACAATATCATATATTGCTCACAATGGATCTAAGCTTGTTTAAACCAGATTAAGGTCCAAAAGCCATAGGGATTGGATTCAACAATTGTTTATTATATAAGGACGTGCTGAGCAAATTGAAATCTCAATTGTGTGATCATGTACCACTCGCATAAGCTCTAACAGTGCCATCTTACCCTATGGTCCTCAATAGTGAGCGATGATGATCAATTCATTCCATCCTTAAGAGCTTTGAGGGGGAGGGGTTGTAGACAACAAGAGATGCATATGAAGTGGTTTCAACCTCTTAAGCTTCAAACTAGCAAAGAAACTAGCCTCAACTTTGGGTCCGAGTCACTCTGATTTTGGAATGCCCTTAAGAGTTTAGGAAGGTTAGAGTTGTGAGAAATTTGGGAAGATGCTTGCTAAGTTGACCAGTCTTGAATCCATGGGTTCTGATTAACATTTGGGCGCACTTAAGTTCATCTAATAGCTTATATTAAGTCTAGACAAGTTCTTTACTTCCTAAACTATACTTATAATAATTGGAAGTTTCACCCATCAAGATATTGACCTCTTTGGCCTAGTGGCCTCATGGCTTTCCCCAACGGTGTAACTTCCCAAGTGGTTTTATTGAAACTCCAATCATTACACTACAAGGTGCATCAATGTTTTGGAGTTCCTGTTTATTTTACTGAGGAATTTCACAATCACCCACATTGAAGTAATTGACGTCCTCATTAGTTCTCTTACCCTTAATCATCCATCATGCAGATTGGATTCTATAGTTGCCCCTTATATATTCAAGAGGTGGCTCTCACCATATACCAAAAGGTGGCTCTCACCATATACCAGTTTGCCCCATCATGAGTTCAAAAGTTTGCTCCCATATCATAGCACTCTATTATGTATGAGACTTAGTTCTTATCTTCAAGCTAGTGTATGTTCTGGTACCATTTATAACAAACTGAACTCTCACCCATCGATATATTTTTTGCTCTGGCGTTGTAGCCTTACGGCTGTGACCTAATGGTGTAACTTCCTAGAAGGTCACCCATTCTAGGAGTGCCACAAGACCAGCACACGTAACTATAGATTTTCTATCAGAACTCTAACAGCTACACCAAAATGTCTCAATATTTAAGAGTTCATATTCATTTTACTTAAGGGGTTTCACAACCCTCGGGTTCAATTTTATTGAGGTTAGATTGAGTTGAATCAATATGGTTAATGTGAACCTAATTATGACATGTTGGATCTAAGCCCAATAGTCATAGGCATGTGAATGGTCTAAATCAAATTTAATTAGATTATACTATTAATTAGCTTAATATAGCTTATATGCACTCGTTTTGATTAATGTTTGATCAAGCCTAATTGAACCAATAATTGGGTCATTGTGGGAATGAGATTTATTCCAATTATTATGTTAGGACCAAGAAGATTGCTTGGCCAAACATGCTCAAGTCTATATTGGATTTAGTTTGTTTTGGCTAGTGATGATCCATTTTGATCCATAATTGGCCTAAGTCCCACTAGGCTCAATCGGGATCCAAGGAGAATGGAATTGTCTTAAATCATCCAAGTTGATTGAAGTTAGATTGGGTTTGGTTGCAAGTTATCTCATGTGATTCTAATGACTCGACATGAGCCAGACACCAAAATTAGTTCAATTGATATTTAGCTTTTGATTGAGGGACTCAAAAAGACCTCTTTATATTTCTTAAAGGATTCAGGATTAATTGAAACTCGCTCCTTAAATTTGAGCTAAAAATTGGCTTAAAAACTCTTAACATGCCTTATGGTCAAAGCTGATTGACCAAGCACATAGGTGGGTATGGGTAGGTCTAAATTTAAACCTAAGGTTGTTAGCTTCATTTAAAACCCAAATTGGAATGGTTTTAGATTGATTTTGAATTGATTTATTAAATGATATTTGGTCAAATTGTTTAACGAGAGAGCTTAGAGACCTAAAATTGGTTAAAAAAAATGTCTGATAAATACTACAAAGTTCAGTCATAAGAAATCAACATTTTAGAAAAAGTAGATATCTAATATTGGTGGATTCAAGGCATTACTGAGGGTTGACTTGGTTGAATAGGGTTGATCAAGCCTAATTGACTCAAATGAGAGACGGGGAGAGTGTTTAGGGTTACTGTAATGTATCCTAAAACAGTGGTTTTGACTTTAGCTTCATTAAGTCCAAATAAGGTGCCCAAGGCTTAACTTAGGCTTAAATAAGTTGGGTTTGAGTTAAGTTTCCTAATTTAAACATGTACTTCTCGGCATTCTAACTAGTTTGAACAAGGTACTGATCATTGTGAGTGCATTAGAGTAGCCCAAGAGAAAATAAATTTGATTTGTGTTAGTCATTCACAAAGCACTAGTAGAAAACCACACATAGCCCAATAAAAAGTCATGCCTATAAGAGTGATGGCAGAGGGTTTAACAGATTTTTCCCATACATATATAAATAAGATTAAAACATGTTGGATGTGTTTGAAAAATCCCTTCATAACATCACGTCAACTCAAATGAATCAATTTATTTGGTATGCGAACACTAAGTTTGAATGGAATTAATCATAATTCTTGTTATCAAGGAAATGATTATAAAAAGACCAAAGAATATCCTTTAATTTTAAAATCTTTAAGAAAAAGGCAAAGGAAATTCGATGTGACAAAATCAGAACAAGATATCTCAAGCTACTTACCTAAATAAGTCATGATCCTTCACTGACGAATACTTATAATGATGTGGATGTTAAACAAATAATGATAATTGTTCCTAAATGAAGATTGCATGTAGAGGAAGAATTCCAAAAAAAGATATCACCCTCATGACAACAACAATATATCAAGAACTTTGGTAGATAATGAGATGCCTTAAAAGATAATTATAATGAACATTTTTAGGTGGACAAAATCAGTCATTTAAAGTAAAGGCTAAATCTAAATATACACCTCAAACTTTTTTACCATTTCAGAGAGGCTAGATGTATGGATGGATCGACTAGAAATATATTTTAGTTGTGTGGGTGTTCCCCCATATATATTTTATAGTGAGTCAAACTGCTGATCATTTTTTCATAAATCCCATCATTGAGTTCCTTATTTTGACGATTTTATGCTTGTAGAAGGTTTTTGTGTTATATTTTAAAAATAGATGTGCTTAGCGCATCTCAAGAACAAAAAAAGATTAGTTAAGCTGGATCAAAGCCTTGAGATCTCCTTAGGCTCGCAAAGAAGTAAATTAAACAAAGTTTAGGCAATTAAAAATGAATGAAAATCCTATCCTGAGATAGACATTTGCACATGTTAATTATGAAATATATAAAATTATAAAAATATTTTAAGGAAATCTAAGCTTGATATGAGATTACTTGAGGGCAAGTAATAAGTTTGCAAGAATTGATGTGAATAAAAGTTGTGATATTTTTTTTTCATAAATCTCATATTATAGTTTATTATTATGATAATTTTATGCTTGTTGAAGGTATTTTTGTTATGTTTTATATGATACATGTGTTGAGCACTCTCCGGGCAGTAAGGATGATAAAGTGGCTAAAGGGCCACTGACAAACCCTCAATAAGGAGAGTTATGGTATGCAAACACACTTTCTTGGATTGACGGCACAATGCGTCTAAGGGAAGTTTGCCTGCCTCACTTTACAGAGCGTTCGGCAAACCCGTGCCGCAATCGAGCGAGCATATGTTGGCTGTCATCGCACCATGCCCTGTTACACAAATCAATGAAATTAGAAGGACTTGTTACCAAAATTTAGCTCTAACCATATAAGAACATGTAATTGAAGCCTAAGGGGAACTCTTGGCTGTGGAGGCTTTCCTTTTTCCTGGTTTTAGAAGATTCTTTATAAATCTTAGGTTTTCTATGTCGGTTCTCTTTGGACAAGATTTTTGTGTTGTTTTCTTTTAGTCATAAATAGTTGTGTGAGAGAGAGAAATTTATGTGCAATTTTATAAGGAGGATTGCAATGCATCCCAAGAGGCAATTGATTCTGGTTTGAGTTTTTCGTAACTTCTTATTTTATTTTCTTTTATGTGTTCAATGAAATTTTTTGTGTTTTTTGCACTCATACATAGTAACTAAATCTTATTTATGCTTTTTTAATATTAGACATGTGATCTCTTCATTATCTTCTCCTTGAGTTTCTCCGATGTTGTTTTTCTATGTTTTGGATTTCATAAGTTGTTGTGCTAATTTTTCGATCGTAGTTTATTTTTTATTAGGCCAATTAGAAAGTTAAAACTCCTTGTGATCTTAGAATTCTAACTGTCAACTAGAATAACAAGCAGGTTAAGATATGTCACCTAGTAAAATAGATATGTTATGAGTAGTAGAGTGAAACTTAACAAGCTAAGCAAGAGGAATAACTACTAAAAAATATTCAAGTAAGAAAAAAAAACTATAAAAAATTTGTGCATTGCAATAACATTTTTGTATTAAAAAAATATGATATCGAGAAAGCTTGATTCATATTTTCTTAGATGATGCCATTCTCATTCAAAATAAATAAAATGATAATTTTATGGAAATGCTTTGCTTGCTTAAAGATGATGAGATATTTTTTAGATACCAATGATGTAAGACTATCTGGAGAAGATGTTAAGATAGTTAAATAAAAGTGATGCATTTAGCGGCCACTGCTTAAAAGATAAAGGCCCCAACTAAATGTATATTATAGTTAGGAATATCATATCATTGTAGCACTGGGCTCATAAAAACAAGGTCAGAGCTAAGGTGGAGCTATACTTTTTCATTCAAATCAACTTCACTCAATAATACATTTTGATACCTTCGGGAAAAAAAATGAATGATTTTTGGTGAAAAGAAAAAAATCACATTTATTCTTTGTATTATCGTATCTGCTTCATCAGGAGGCTACAGGCGGTTTCCTCGTCTTCACTGCGGCAGCTTGGCGAAGCAGGCGGCGAGAAGGTGCCCTCTTCTTTCCCACAGTTGCAATATTCAGGGAATCTGAAAAAAAAAAGGAAGCTTTTGAAGGATCAACATGAACGGAGCTTGCCCTTTGTTTTCTGCGATTTACCCAACAAAGACCGCTCCTTTAATTCTTCATCGGCCAGCAAAACCCTACTCCATCCACTCCTTCACTGGGGTCAAGTTGCCACAGGCTGGAGCATTTCCTTTGGCGATGCCCTGGAGAGTTGGAAGCCTAAATGAAGTCATGGAGGTGGAAATTGAAACCGAGAATGCCGTGAACGTGGGGGATGTTGATGGATTACCAGATTTGGAGAGGAAATTGGATGGGGAGGTACTGGAAGGGAGGATGGAGGCTTTAGAATCTAATGGAGAGTATTTTGGTAAGAAAAAGAAGAAAGGTGGTGATTCGGAGGCGAACAACTACGATAGATTCAAGATGAATAACGGCAGAGAGGTGGGAAATTCGTACCTTTTTTCTCGAATTTAATCTGTTTTTTCTTCTAAAGTAGTCAGAGGGCGTGTGATCACTATTATCATAGAATTGTACAATGGAGAATCCGACGTACCCTGACGAACTTTGTGAACAAAACTAGTCCATGAAATGATTTCTTTCCTTTGTCTCTTCGGGTTTTGCTAGATGGGAGTGTATCTTCTTTCCCTAATGGAGAAGACTAGCGTTGCAATTTCATTTTGGGATGGGATATGTGTGAATTAAGTTAGAGATGATTCCCTCTTGTTGAAAAGATTTTAGATGATTGCCAGTCAAATTCAGAGGAGATCAACTCTGAGTGGCAGATTATGGTAAGCAGAACGTCAAGAATCTCCTTTAACCTTGGCAGGAAATAAGAAAGTAAAGCAAACTTGGGCATAATCCTTTGAAGCAGGTGCTTAGGTGCATTCAACAATCTCGGTGCAATGCCTTATTGATGCCAGTTGTTTTTTTATAGATTGATTTTTCTCCTCTTTTTTGTGATCATAACATTAAACCTAATCAAAACTCGCTTTCTTGGGTATCCAATTAGATTGCTTTATAAATTTTGTATGCTATTTTACATGAAACATATAGAAAAGAATTTAGTAAATTCTTGAGGAGTTTNTTATTATGATAATTTTATGCTTGTTGAAGGTATTTTTGTTATGTTTTATATGATACATGTGTTGAGCACTCTCCGGGCAGTAAGGATGATAAAGTGGCTAAAGGGCCACTGACAAACCCTCAATAAGGAGAGTTATGGTATGCAAACACACTTTCTTGGATTGACGGCACAATGCGTCTAAGGGAAGTTTGCCTGCCTCACTTTACAGAGCGTTCGGCAAACCCGTGCCGCAATCGAGCGAGCATATGTTGGCTGTCATCGCACCATGCCCTGTTACACAAATCAATGAAATTAGAAGGACTTGTTACCAAAATTTAGCTCTAACCATATAAGAACATGTAATTGAAGCCTAAGGGGAACTCTTGGCTGTGGAGGCTTTCCTTTTTCCTGGTTTTAGAAGATTCTTTATAAATCTTAGGTTTTCTATGTCGGTTCTCTTTGGACAAGATTTTTGTGTTGTTTTCTTTTAGTCATAAATAGTTGTGTGAGAGAGAGAAATTTATGTGCAATTTTATAAGGAGGATTGCAATGCATCCCAAGAGGCAATTGATTCTGGTTTGAGTTTTTCGTAACTTCTTATTTTATTTTCTTTTATGTGTTCAATGAAATTTTTTGTGTTTTTTGCACTCATACATAGTAACTAAATCTTATTTATGCTTTTTTAATATTAGACATGTGATCTCTTCATTATCTTCTCCTTGAGTTTCTCCGATGTTGTTTTTCTATGTTTTGGATTTCATAAGTTGTTGTGCTAATTTTTCGATCGTAGTTTATTTTTGATTAGGCCAATTAGAAAGTTAAAACTCCTTGTGATCTTAGAATTCTAACTGTCAACTAANATATATATTTTATAGTGAGTCAAACTGCTGATCATTTTTTCATAAATCCCATCATTGAGTTCCTTATTTTGACGATTTTATGCTTGTAGAAGGTTTTTGTGTTATATTTTAAAAATAGATGTGCTTAGCGCATCTCAAGAACAAAAAAAGATTAGTTAAGCTGGATCAAAGCCTTGAGATCTCCTTAGGCTCGCAACGAAGTAAATTAAACAAAGTTTAGGCAATTAAAAATGAATGAAAATCCTATCCTGAGATAGACATTTGCACATGTTAATTATGAAATATATAAAATTATAAAAATATTTTAAGGAAATCTAAGCTTGATATGAGATTACTTGAGGGCAAGTAATAAGTTTGCAAGAATTGATGTGAATAAAAGTTGTGATATTTTTTTTTCATAAATCTCATATTATAGTTTATTATTATGATAATTTTATGCTTGTTGAAGGTATTTTTGTTATGTTTTATATGATACATGTGTTGAGCACTCTACAGGCATTAAGGATGATAAAGTGGCTAAAGGGCCACCGACAAACCCTCAACAAGGAGAGTTATGGTATGCAAACACACTTTCTTGGATTGACGGCACAATGCGTCTAAGTGAAGTTTGCCTGCCTCACTTTACGGAGCGTTCGGCAAACCCGTGCCGCAATCGAGCTAGCATATGTTAGCTGTCATCGCATAATGCCCTGTTACACAAAATCAATGAAATTAGAAGGACTTGTTACCAAAATTTAGCTCTAACCATATAAGAACATGTAATTGAAGCCTAAGGGGAACTCTTGGCTGTGAAGGCTTTCCTTTTTCCTGGTTTTAGAAGATTCTTTATAAATTTTAGGTTTTCTATGTCGGTTCTCTTTGGACAAGATTTTTGTGTTGTTTTCTTTTAGTCATAAATAGTCGTGTGAGAGAGAGAAATTTATGTGCAATTTTATGAGGAGGATTGCGATGCATCGCAAGAGGCAATTGATTCTGGTTTGAGTTTTTCGTAACTTCTTATTTTATTTTCTTTTATGTGTTCAATGAAATTTTTTATGTTTTCTGTACTCATACATAGTAACTAAATCTTATTTATGCTTTCTTAATATTAGACATGTGATCTCTTCATTATCTTCTCCTTGAGTTTCTCCGATGTTGTTTTTCTATGTTTTGGATTTCATAAGTTGTTGTGCTAATTTTTCGATCGTAGTTTATTTTTTATTAGGCCAATTAGAAAGTTAAAACTCCTTGTGATCTTAGAATTCTAACTGTCAACTAGAATAACAAGCAGGTTAAGATATGTCACCTAGTAAAATAGATATGTTATGAGTAGTAGAGTGAAACTTAACAAGCTAAGCAAGAGGAATAACTACTAAAAAATATTCAAGTAAGAAAAAAAAACTATAAAAAATTTGTGCATTGCAATAACATTTTTGTATTAAAAAAATATGATATCGAGAAAGCTTGATTCATATTTTCTTAGATGATGCCATTCTCATTCAAAATAAATAAAATGATAATTTTATGGAAATGCTTTGCTTGCTTAAAGATGATGAGATATTTTTTAGATACCAATGATGTAAGACTATCTGGAGAAGATGTTAAGATAGTTAAATAAAAGTGATGCATTTAGCGGCCACTGCTTAAAAGATAAAGGCCCCAACTAAATGTATATTATAGTTAGGAATATCATATCATTGTAGCACTGGGCTCATAAAAACAAGGTCAGAGCTAAGGTGGAGCTATACTTTTTCATTCAAATCAACTTCACTCAATAATACATTTTGATACCTTCGGGAAAAAAAATGAATGATTTTTGGTGAAAAGAAAAAAATCACATTTATTCTTTGTATTATCGTATCTGCTTCATCAGGAGGCTACAGGCGGTTTCCTCGTCTTCACTGCGGCAGCTTGGCGAAGCAGGCGGCGAGAAGGTGCCCTCTTCTTTCCCACAGTTGCAATATTCAGGGAATCTGAAAAAAAAAAGGAAGCTTTTGAAGGATCAACATGAACGGAGCTTGCCCTTTGTTTTCTGCGATTTACCCAACAAAGACCGCTCCTTTAATTCTTCATCGGCCAGCAAAACCCTACTCCATCCACTCCTTCACTGGGGTCAAGTTGCCACAGGCTGGAGCATTTCCTTTGGCGATGCCCTGGAGAGTTGGAAGCCTAAATGAAGTCATGGAGGTGGAAATTGAAACCGAGAATGCCGTGAACGTGGGGGATGTTGATGGATTACCAGATTTGGAGAGGAAATTGGATGGGGAGGTACTGGAAGGGAGGATGGAGGCTTTAGAATCTAATGGAGAGTATTTTGGTAAGAAAAAGAAGAAAGGTGGTGATTCGGAGGCGAACAACTACGATAGATTCAAGATGAATAACGGCAGAGAGGTGGGAAATTCGTACCTTTTTTCTCGAATTTAATCTGTTTTTTCTTCTAAAGTAGTCAGAGGGCGTGTGATCACTATTATCATAGAATTGTACAATGGAGAATCCGACGTACCCTGACGAACTTTGTGAACAAAACTAGTCCATGAAATGATTTCTTTCCTTTGTCTCTTCGGGTTTTGCTAGATGGGAGTGTATCTTCTTTCCCTAATGGAGAAGACTAGCGTTGCAATTTCATTTTGGGATGGGATATGTGTGAATTAAGTTAGAGATGATTCCCTCTTGTTGAAAAGATTTTAGATGATTGCCAGTCAAATTCAGAGGAGATCAACTCTGAGTGGCAGATTATGGTAAGCAGAACGTCAAGAATCTCCTTTAACCTTGGCAGGAAATAAGAAAGTAAAGCAAACTTGGGCATAATCCTTTGAAGCAGGTGCTTAGGTGCATTCAACAATCTCGGTGCAATGCCTTATTGATGCCAGTTGTTTTTTTATAGATTGATTTTTCTCCTCTTTTTTGTGATCATAACATTAAACCTAATCAAAACTCGCTTTCTTGGGTATCCAATTAGATTGCTTTATAAATTTTGTATGCTATTTTACATGAAACATATAGAAAAGAATTTAGTAAATTCTTGAGGAGTTTTATTTTTTGTAGCAGAAGTTGTGTATTAGCAATGTTCTCTCAAATAAATGTTTTAAACCTCATGCTGTACCAAGCATGTTGTTATTTCTTTCAGGTGTTTGAGGAAAAAGCATACTTAGTTGGTGTTGAATCTAAAGGTACTGAAGCTGATAACTTTGGGATTAATGAATCACTTAAGGAGCTTGCAAAATTAGCAGATACTGCTGGTCTTTTGGTCGTGGGTACGACACATCAAAAGTAAGATGGTCCTCATTTTTTTTTTCTAACTAGTCAATTGACTTTAACATTTTTCTTTTTTAGGTTTACGATTGACATCCCTGTGATTATTTATCTGTTCTTTATTCACCATCTTATCCCTTTCCCTTTAAAAATAGGTCTTTTTAGTTAATGATGGGTGCTCTTCAATTTCAATTGCTTTCATAGGATAACTAATGAGGCCTATCTATATCTATTCCCATTATAAAATATTTGCAAAATTGATGATCGTATGACAATTATTATCTATTTATTAAAATGTTTTAATTTTTATGGTCCAATAAATTTCCATATTAGTACACTTTAAAACCCTTCTTTGGATATCCGATTAAAATACCACTTTAGATATACTTTTGGTGCACTATTTAGCTTAATCATTCTTAAAGAAGATTACAATTAAAACTATGTAATCTATTAATATAGGAATTTGCAAATTCAAATTTATTTGCTTTGTGGCATTACATTAGGATAAGTTTGATTTTTGTATTAATGAAAAAATTTACTTAATTAATTGTTGATTTATTCGATTGGCTGAAGTTAGAAAACATGTTTTGTGAAATTGTGAATTATTGGATTGTATCATTTGATTGAATATAATTAGAAATTATTATTGATTTTTTAAAATACATCATAAATCCTTTATTTATGATGATTTAATTTGTATGAATAATTTGATTTGAAACGAAAATATCATGCTTTTTATTTGCAAGCAATCGGATGAGCTCTTAGAATGATATGCCATCAACGAATACATGCAAACTTATTTGGTTAGGGCCAATTGGTTGCTAGAAATTTTTTGAAAAATGGTTTAAATGATCTGGTTGCTGACCTTACCATGCAATGACACAACTCAGCTGTTGTTGCATATTGGATAGTAACAAGCTTCCATGCTTTAACTTTTAGTTATTGGATAATGGCAAATGCTGTTGGATAGCAATTAGCATCCAAGCCTCATTGAGAGTAGGGATAATGTCAAGTGAAATTTATGCAAATTTGGCGCAACTTGAGCTAAACTTTTTTATTTCAAGTTTCCAACTCAACTCAAGCTCTTTTAAAAATTGATTTTATGCAAAATAACTTGATTTAGCTAAATATTGATTTTGAGTTGAATTAAAATCAATACATAATTAATTATGTAAATAATGTAATATAAGTTATACATATTTTGTATCATACACATTATGCAATATTGAAAGTCTTATTTCTAGTTACATATCCAATCAAGTCTGTTCAAGGCTACACTTCGAAATTGAATTGAGTTGATTTTCAATTTATTCAAAATTTGAGCAAACTTTGAATGATTTTGAGTTTCAATTTTTTTTAAAATTTATTATGAGTTGTTAGATAACAACAATCATCAATATTACTCTATGAGATAGTAGATATTCGGTGCACTTAACTCTAACTAAGAGCTACACAATTTTGTGTACTGGCGGGTGTCTATGGCTTAATGAATAGCGGTAACTTCCCAATTTTGATTGCGAGCTACCAAATAAAGGCAAATTCTATAGCATTAGTTGGGATTTATTGGCTTAAACATATAGCACAACTCCAAAAGTGATTTTCCCATGGAGCAAGTCTTCTAGTTAGATAATTTTTTCGGCCCATCACCCCTTATAATATTTTTTGTTCAAGGGACAAGCATATAAAACACGCTAAAGGGAAGAAATATTTCAGAGACATTCCTTGATAATGTTGAATGGAGCCGATGAACGGTGCTCTACTAGTTGCGCCAATGACTAGATATATGACTAATGTTGTGCGTTATATGTGGATTTTAGCCTAGTTTGGTATAGTATAGTCTGTTATATTGCTTATTTGGGCCAATCTTCTTCTTCACATGCACATCACGCATTTGACAAAAAGTTAGAATTAAAAGTTACATTGCATCTTAATGCTTGTGTAAACTTGCTAATTGTTAACAGATTAATTTGAATTTTTTGCATTGATCAGTGTATCACGCTTTGAAACTATGTAAAGAATGATGAACATAAAAGAAGCTAACAAGTAGAATCATTTTCTTTTTCTTTGTATATGTTTAGTTGTTGCAATACAAACATCCATATACAATAAAGGCTTTGGCCTTATTTGACGCCTCGGTATAGTTCCATTCCGGTCTAGAGAATGTTGACAAATCAAATTACCTATGTTTGGTACAATAGCGTCTCCGAAAGTTCTTCAAATGAAGCACCATCTTTTTTGCCATTTTCAGATCGCAACATCTCTATAGTGTCTGCCCATCTTACCACTCTGTTCTACTGTTTGCAGATTAATTTGTCTAAAATAGCCTTACACAATTTCCATTCTCTGCGGTAATCTCATTGTTGTCGCCGATCTACCTTCGTAGCTCGAGCTTCGACAACATAATTGTTGATCGTTGGACTGACCTCCCCTTCCATCTCGATGACNGATTAATAATGTATAAAAACTTTCTATTCAAATGGGTTATCACTTTTAATAGTTGGAACTTTATATCACTGTTTATGGTGAAGCAGCTTTTAAAAGGACCTTTTTTGAAAANCATCCATATACAATAAAGGCTTTGGCCTTATTTGACGCCTCGTACAGTTCCATTCCGATCTAGAGAATGCTGGCAAATCAAATTACCTCTGTTTGGTACAATAGCGTCTCCGGAAGTTCTTCAAACGAAGCACCATCTTTTTTGCCTTTTTCAGATCGCAACATCTCTATAGTGTCAGCCCATCGTACCACTCTGTTCTATTGTTTGCAGATAAATTTGTCTAAAATAGCCTTACACAATTTCCATTCTCTGTGGTAATCTCATTGTTTTCGCCGATCTGCCTCCGTAGCTCGAGCTTCGGCAACATAATTGTTGATCGTTGGACTGATCTCCCCTTCCATCTCGATGACTCTGATGACGTGGTGTTCTCTCTATGACTCTTTCAGCCACGACTAAGGAAAATATCAAAACTTCAAAACCAAACCAGCTAAAGTTGGAGGAAACAAAAATAATAGAGCTTCAAAACCAAACTAACACTATAACATATTAGGAGATTTGGGTTTCGTCAATGACCATCAATATTTATTGTAGAGCAACGGAGGCTAAGGATTGAGGTAGGGAAGGTGAGGAGGCAGAGAGGGATTGACAAGCTTGACAAAAATAGGGATAAAGATTTTGAAGGAGAGTAACTGGGTGATTAGGACTTTGNCATCCATATACAATAAAGGCTTTGGCCTTATTTGACGCCTCGTACAGTTCCATTCCGATCTAGAGAATGCTGACAAATCAAATTACCTATGTTTGGTACAATAGCGTCTCCGGAAGTTCTTCAAACGAAGCACCATCTTTTTTGCCATTTTCAGATCGCAACATCTCTATAGTGTCAGCCCATCGTACCACTCTGTTCTATTGTTTGCAGATAAATTTGTCTAAAATAGCCTTACACAATTTCCATTCTCTGTGGTAATCTCATTGTTTTCGCCGATCTGCCTCCGTAGCTCGAGCTTCGGCAACATAATTGTTGATCGTTGGACTGATCTCCCCTTCCATCTCGATGACTCTGATGACGTGGTGTTCTCTCTATGACTCTTTCAGCCACGACTAAGGAAAATATCAAAACTTCAAAACCAAACCAGCTAAAGTTGGAGGAAACAAAAATATTAGAGCTTCAAAACCAAACTAACACTATAACATATTAGGAGATCTGGGTTTCGTCAATGACCATCAATATTTATTGTAGAGTAACAGAGGCTAAGGATTGAGGTAGGGAAGGTGAGGAGGCAGAGAGGGATTGACGAGCTTGACAAAAATAGGGATAAAGATTTTGAAGGAGAGTAACTGGGTGATTAGGACTTTTTGGTTGGAGGAAGGGGCAGATACAAAATAGGGATTTCTTCATTGATGTTGGGAGGAAAATGAAGGAGCTGTTGACGGCAAGTGGGTCATGTCTGAATTGCTCAAAATGAAGGCATCAATGACGAGGCTTGTGGTGGATGTGAATGTGAGGATTGAGGAGGAGATGATGCATTAGATGATGAGAAGGATTTGATTGGGGATTTTTGAGATGGCAGGGAGGCTGCAGCACATATGATAACAAACGAGGGATATTTTAATCTTTTGTGTTTGGAAAGTTACGATTAATAATGTATAAAAAATTTCTATTCAAATGGGTTATCACTTTTAATAGTTGGAACTTTATATCACTGTTTATGGTGAAGCAGCTTTTAAAAGGACCTTTTTTGAAAAATAAAGTTCTCTCAAACGAAGCCTTAACTAAGTATTTTACAAAGAAGGATCCTTGCAACAATCTTGAAGCTTGAAGTTGGTGTATTGAGTTCTTTATTATTCCCATATAAGACAATAATTGAAACGAACAAGAATGGCTAAGAGAGATAGTGGTTTTCTTGGCACTGAATTTATTTGATATTCCTTTTATATGATCTTTAATCACGATGAAAAAGTGTCCAAGCTAAATTTCGTGGATCATTCATTGAGAATGATTATGATTTCTCTCATATATTTAATACTCAAACTGATAGTTGAATCTGTTTCACAACTAATTTTGTCTAAAGCTTTTCTACTGATACCTTGTACTCTTTATTTAGGCTTGGGGCTCCAAATCCTAAGACATATATTGGATCTGGAAAGGTTGCTGAAATCAAGAGTGCAGTTCATGCCCTTGATGTTGAAACAGTGATTTTTGATGATGAATTGTCTGCTGGGTAGGCATCTATCTACACCTACTTTGTTTATATTACCATGCAATTATCATAGCTCTTTTTGGTTTTGGTGTATTATACAATGATGCATAAAGAGGCCTTGCTTCTTATACAAAATTTCTAGAATTACTAAAGTTTGCTCCAGTGCTATATATACGTGAAGCTCACATTAATGTTCTTCTTTCTCTTTAGTAGCAGATTCCTCCGGGCTGTGAAAATCAACTACCATTGCCATATTTTTGCCTTTCAAATTGAAGAGCACGAAAATTGTAAATTGATGAAACTTTTACAAATTTTCTACTTGACTGCACTCGTCATTCTCTTTCTTAGTTGAACAGGCTAGTTTAAGGCATGGTGGTTAATCTCCATCATCACCTTCCGCTTCCTGGAAATGATTTTATCTTGGCCCAACAAGTCTTTACTGACTTATGAATTTTACGTTATATGGTGCTTTCAGAATGAACATTCAATTTGAACAAATACAATGCATAATTGACATGTTGTGGATGGTAGTTTTATCTTCCATTGAATAAAAAAATGAGCTTCTGGGATTGAAAACAAATAGTGATAGCTTGGTAGTTGTTCATGTAAAGCATAATTCTATCCTAACTAAATAGTTCATTCATGTATCGCGTTAAATTATGGTTTTCCATGAGTTGCCCGATTACTAATGAAATAAAGATATCCCAGCCACATGTATTTATTTAGCAGTTGTACTGATTTATTATGTAGAAACAATCACACATGCATCCACATGTGCATGGTCTTTTCAACCTCTTTTGATATGATCCAAGCTTGCTTGAATATTGGCTGAAAAACAAATTTGATCCTAAATCCACCTCTTGTTTATGAACTTGCAGTCTTAATTATATCTAGGTTCTGACTGATACATGATCTTACCTATGAGCAATTTATGTTTGCTTTTCCCATTCAAGCCTTGAACTTAAATTGTGATGAGGCGCACTGCTGATCTCTTATGCAAACTGCAACATCTGCAATTCATTTTATGATAAGCGTCTGATTATTCTCCATTATGCATACTTATCTTCAGCTAGAAAATTCCCATCTTTTAAATATATAGGATTCTAGCTCCAATATAAACCTAAATTTAATGCTTTTCCACTTTCAGAAGAATGAAAATTTGGCCCTCAACTTTCTTCTCTTAGCTTGCTAAATTTGGAGTCTTAAAAGTTGAACATTCTTCAAAGCACCCTGGATATAATGAAATTTTCTTTCCATTATATGCGTCTTTCCAGCTACTTCAACTTGTTTTGATCGAACTAATGCCCATGACTTTGACCTGCATTTAAACTTTTGTGCCTAAATCTGCTCGAATGCTTCTTTACCAGTTTGATGTTTGGAACAATAAAATTGGTTAGACATTCCCCGCACTCTAGTCTCCCTACTTTGAGATGAATACTCATGATTCACGCCTCAAAATTGAATCATTCTTGAGATCCTCTCAAACAGAAATAATCTGTAGGTAAAACTATATTACAGCATATTGTCAGATGTTTATTCATTTAATTGATGGAGATTTTTTCAAATGGTGCTGGTATTTTATTTGTCTTCATTGTGCTTCTATTAGTGCACAATGAAATGGTGCTATGCATCAGGATGGAATTTTTTGTTGCTCATCAGACATTTTATTTAAGGATTTCAAGCTGAATCATACTTTCTGTGATCTATTCGTAGGAGTGATTGGAAGGTTTTGACATATTTTAAGTACTATCGATTTTTCTGTGGGGTAACAGTTTTAATTATATTATTACAGGCAATTGCGTAACTTGGAAAAGGCTTTTGGCGGAGAAACACGTGTTTGTGATAGGACTTCCCTCATTTTGGACATCTTTAGTCAGAGGGCTGCAACACACGAAGCAGCTTTACAGGCAGCTTTATTATTTCAATGATTTTGATCTTTGTTATACAACTTTTAAAATCTGAAATCAGGAGTTGATTGTCCATGCACAACTGCATTTAAATGGGGACGATTCATTTATCTCCTCACCATTACATATATATTTTTTTAGAGTCCATAATTTTTCATGGCCTTTTGGGATGTAATCAACATGCTTAGTACAATTCAGTCACAATGTACAATTTCATTATTCGTATTTCTTCCTTTCTAATATTAGTGTTACAATTACTTCGTAAAGTTCCATGTTACATTTATTATTGTTTAGTTTGCTAATTTAGTGATTTAAGATCATTTGATGTTACCATTGTAAGATCTCAAGATTTTTAAGTTTTGTGAATTAGAAAATTTAAATATTGAGGTGCCTTTTGTTGTTATTGATGCTGTTTTGTTAGGAATTCCACTGTTAAACAATCTCATATTGGAACACTCTTACAATGAGTGAATTTGAGAAGTGGCACCAATAGGATAAACCTATGGGGATAGACCAAATCAAACAACATCTTGGTGATGAGATTTTGGGCAATGATAAATATTATCTGATTAATATGCCAATTAGAAGATGCAAACCTCTAATGCGTGGAATTGGTTCAGTCACCTCTCAACTTATAGCGACAATGACACAGTCGTCTGGGGAGCGGGGTGTGGGCTCTTAGGGCGCACTTGGACTGGTTCAGTCCAAGCCAGACCTCTAATGCGTGGAATTGCAGCCCAATTGGAGCGGGACCCACTCCTAGTTACCTAGGACTATTTATTTATTTTTGTTGGTGTCTAGGGTTAGTTTCTTGCTGTGGTTTGTATCAGGACAGTCATTGGCATCTTCTTCTCCAGTCTAGGGTTTTATCCAAGGGGTTTCGAATGGTGGTCCGACTTTATTTCGGTCTTGAGGTGTTGTGTTTCCTCTCCTACCTTTCCCTCGATCTCTTCTACATTGTTCCCCTTCACCATCATCACAGCCTCTTGTCACCGCCCCAGGAAAACAACCAAATTGCTATTTTTCCTCAGCCCCGCTGCCTTCCACCTAGTCCACACCTTTCAGCTTGCTGCCACCTGCCGCAACCACCCTTCCATCGCTCTCTTTGCTACTCACCGCCTTGCCGTTGCTGCCTCGAGCTTCCCCATTACCGCCGNCCTTCCACCTAGTCCACACCTTTCAGCTTGCTGCCACCTGCCGCAACCACCCTTCCATCGCTCTCTTTGCTATTCACCGCCTTGTCGTTGCTGCCTCGAGCTTCCCCATTACCGCCACCCCTTCCAACTTGCCATCCGAGCCCCAGTGCCACCACCTCGGAGGCCCAAACCTTTAGACGACCCCATCTTCACCCTAGATCCACCCTTGTTCTAGTGTTGTGTGGTGTTTTGTTGTAATTTCAGATTTTCACATTGTTTTGTTGTAATTTCAGATTTTCGCATTGTTTTGTTGTAATTTCTAATTTAATTTCAGTAATAATATCTCTTTTTATTAAATGTTTGCTAAATTTCAATATCATTTTGTATCAGAGCCAGCCTAATCCTAGTTCCATTCTAGGGTTACGAAAATCCATTAATACCTAACCAAATAGAAAATCTTCCCCACCCTAAATCGACCCCCCCATAGACAAGGTCGGAAAGCTTTTCAGGAACTTAACATGGAAGAGATGCAATAGGAAATCCGACGACTTCGACAAAGGCCTGCTGAAATTGAGGGAGGGATCCATGGAGAGATCATCTTAGATCGTGTTAGAGAGATTCAAAGAGGAGCGAGCAAGAAAAATCTGAACCCCTTCCATAGGGATGATTCCAGTGAAGAAAAGGATAAGTCTCGACACTTTGAGATTCAGTATCAACGGAGGCTGAGGGATGAGGTGACTTCTGTGGGACATGAAGACATAGGAGTAAAAGTAGATTTGCTAGATTTCGATGGGAGAATGAATTCTGATGATTTTATTATGGTTTTAGATTGTTGAGAGGATATTTGAGTATAAGGAGGTGTCAACTGATAGGAGTGTGAAGCTTGTTGCTATAAAACTGAAGAAGAGTGCCTCTTTGTGTTTGGATAATTTGAAGAGAGTGAGGCAAAGAGAAAGTAGGAATAAGATCACTACTTGGAGAGGATGAAGGAGATACAAAGGAAGTATGTACCCCTCACACTATTGTCAGGACATATTCTTGAAGCTCCACTACCTACAATAAAGAGAGTTTTTAATGGAGGAGTTCACAACAAAGTTTGAGCAGCTAATGATGAAATGTGAGCTGAAAGAGCCAGAGGAACAAATTATAGCCAGTTATTTGGGAGGTATTAAGCTAACCCATTAGCAATGTTGTCCAATTACAACCTTATTGGTCATTGGGTGATGTTCAAACACTGGTACTGAAGGTGGAGAGAGCATAAACAAAGCATACGCCCACCTCCATTTAGACCACCACCTACAAGTGGAGATATTAGCATGACCACTTTTGGTGGATGTGTGATGATTGATCAGGGGAATGACAAAGCTAATCAAAGCGGGAAAAAGCTTTAGAAGAGTGGCACACCCAACATAATTCTAGCCAAGAAGTGCTTCAAGTGTCATGGATATGGACACATCACTTCCATTTGCCCTACTAGTAAAGTTGTTTCCTTTACCGAGCAATGTGCAGTGGAGGAAGCGAGGGAGGGTGTAGTAGAAGAGCAGGGTGAGGAGTATATGCTCCATGGAGATGATGGTGAGATGTTGTTTGTGAGGAGGGCTTTGCAGGCTTAACTAACAACGGATCACTATTGTTTGAGACATGACATCTATCACACCAGGTGTATTGTGAGAAGGAAAGTATGCAACCTTATTATTGGCGTAGGGAGTTGTCAGAATGTGATCTAATTTTATGGTTAACAAGTTGGATTTAGCTACTCAGAAGCATTCGTAACCCTATTCTCTGACCTGGTTGAAGAAAATGAATGAGATACACGTGGGTAAACAATGTTTGGTAGAGCTCTTTATTGGAGACTAACTATAGGATCAGGTGTGGTGTAGTGTTGTGCTCATCTTGCCTGTCACATTATGCTGGGGAGACCGTGACAATTCATTTGCAGGAATTAACATGATGGGTTCCAGAACACCTACTCCTTCACGAAGGAGGTGAGACACATAATTGTTTTACCCATCAGGGAGTCTGAGGAGCTGTCACTTACGTTGTAGGGGAGATCGTGATCCCACATTCCACCTTTCTACAGTCGGCTCGGGAGGCCCTAGTGGCAATGACCTTAGGCATCCTAGAGGGGTCTAAGGAGGGGACTAAAGCTAATAGAGATGATACAACTTTTGCTAGCCCACTTTCAGGATGTGATGACTGATATAAGCTTACCCGAGGGACTATCACCACTTAGAGACATTCTATATGCTATAGACTTGTCTGCTTGCAAATTGAGACCAGTTGAGTATGAGGAGTTGCAACGGTACGNAGCTTACCCGAGGGACTATCACCACTTAGAGACATTCTATATGCTATAGACTTGTCTGCTTGCAAATTGAGATCAGCTGATTATGAGGAGTTGCAACGGTACTTGCATGATCTTGTTGTTAGATGGTTGGGAAGGGAGGGCACCAGTCTATGTGATGTTCATACTTCGATGGTTTCTAAGAAGGATGGTTCATAGAGGATGTTTTTTGAAAGTCAAGCTATCAATAAGATCACCATTAATACATATTTCCTATACCTCGCTGAGATAATTTACTGGGTGAGTTGCATGGAGGTATCATCTTTTTCAAGATTGACATGTGCAGTAGATATTATCACAGATCAGGATGAGGCCAGGAGGGAAATGGAAGTCTGCCTAAAAGGCTAAAGATATTTTGCATGAGTGGACAGTCATGCCCTTTGGATTGTACAATGCACCAACACTTTTATGAGGCTGATGAATCATGTGTTCGGGNGTTTTTTGAAAGTCAAGCTATCAATAAGATCACCATTAATACATATTTCCTATACCTCGCCGAGATAATTTACTGGGTGAGTTGCATGGAGCTATCATCTTTTTCAAGATTGACATGTGTAGTAGATATTATCACAGATCAGGATGAGGCCAGGAGGGAAATGGAAGTCTGCCTAAAAGGCTAAAGATATTTTGCATGAGTGGACAATCATGCCCTTTGGATTGTACATTGCACCAACACTTTTATGAGGCTGATGAATCATGTGTTCGGTGTTGTGTACTTTGATGACATACCAGTCTACAACAGATATGTGGAGGAGCACTTGTAACATTAGAGGGTCTTTGGGATTCTTCGGTCGGAGAAGCTTCATGGNTTCGGGGTTGTGTACTTTGATGACATACCAGTCTACAACAGATATGTGGAGGAGCACTTGTAACATTAGAGGAGGGTCTTTGGGATTCTTCGGTCGGAGAAGCTTCACGACAGCATATGTACGTCTTGTGAGTTATATTGTATCTGGTACATACATTCAGGTGGATTCTATGAAAATAGAGGCTATTGTGAGTTGGCCACCACCACAGTCCTATAAAGCTAAGATAGTTTTTAGGGTTGGTATCCTTTTATAGGAGATTCACGAGGAGCTTTAAGACCATGACAACTCCTATGATAAAGCTCTTGAAAGGAGAGAAATTTTGGTGGATAGAGTCAACTTAGTTCAACTTTGATGTTTTGAAGAAGAAGGCCACTCAACCCCATTGTTAGCTCTACCATATTAAATCAGTTGTTTGAGGTGGAATGTGACACATCTAATGTGGGGATTACAACAATGTTGAGCCAGGAGAGCACCCATAGTTTTATTCAGTGAGAAGTTGAGTAGCTCTACGAGGAAGTATTCAACATATTATAAGGAATTATATGCTATTGCGAGAGCCTTAATCTTTGGAGTCACTACTTATTGACTAACAAGTTTATCTTATTCAAAGATCATGAGGCTCTGAGGTTTTGAATAGTCAGAGCAAGCTGATGAACAAACATGCTCCATTGGTTGAGTTCTTGGCTTCATTTCAGTTTGTTCTCGAGCACAAGGCTGGGAGTTGGAATCAAGTAATTGATGTTTTGAGCCATCGCCACTTATAGATCACCTCCATTGAATCCAAAGTTGGGGATTTGAGGCGATGAAGGAGCTATAAGAGACAGATGAGAATTTCGGGGAGTTTAGGGATCAATGTCAGNCATCTAATGTGGGGATTACAACAATGTTGAGCCAGGAGAGCACCCATAGTTTTATTCAGTGAGAAGTTGAGTGGCTCTACGAGGAAGTATTCAACATATTATAAGGAATTCTATGCTATTGCGAGAGCTCTTAATCTTTGGAGTCACTACTTATTGACTAACAAGTTTATCTTATTCAAAGATCATGAGGCTCTGAAGTTTTGAATAGTCAGAGCAAGCTGATGGACAAACATGCTCCATTGGTTGAGTTCTTGGCTTCATTTCAATTTGTTCTCGAGCACAAGGCTGGGAGTTGGAATCAAGTAGTTGATGTTTTGAGCCATCACCACTTATAGATCACCTCCATTGAATCCAAAGTTATGGGATTTGAGGCGATGAAGGAGCTATAAGAGACAGATGAGAACTTCGGGGAGTTTAGGGATCAATGTCAAGAGAGGCCAACAAGACAATACCATAGATCTGCGGGCTATCCGTTCCATCAAAATAGGTTGTGTTCTTAGATGTTCATTGAGAGAATCCATCATACAATAGAGTCACAATGGGGGATTAGCAAGTCATTTTGGCAGAGACAAGACCCTCACACTCATTAGAGAATACTTTTTCTAACCTAGATTGATGGGGGTGTAGAGAGGTATGTCAGGCAGTGTAGAGTTTGTCATCTGACAAAAATCAAGGAGCGGAATACAAGACTGTACACGCTATTACCAGTACCAGAGGCTCCATGATTGGATGTTTGTATTGATTTTGTTGTGAGTCTTCTTANAGATAATCAAACAAAATCATAAGTATCAAGAGCAAGCTAATAAAACCAGGAAAAATGTGAATTTTTTGGATGGAGATCTAGTGTGGATTAGATTGAAGAAAGAGAGGTTTCCTTTGGGATCTTTTGGGAAACTCAAACCCAAAGCAGATGGACCTTTAAGGATCCCCAAGAAACGGAATGAAAATGCCAGAAGTATTAACTTACCGGGAGTACAACATTTTCGCTACCTTCCACGTGGCCGACTTGAATCCATACTATGATTAGACAGAAGCTTCGACGAATGAGATTAAGGCTCCCCCAACCCTGGGGGATTGATGCGGGTGTCTGGGGCACGAGACGCCAAGGACGCACTGGGACCGCTTCCATCCACGTTTCTGAGGGATTGGAAGTGCAGCCTAATTGAAGTGGAACCCACTCATAGTTATCANTGGACCTTTAAGGATCCCCAAGAAACGGAATGAAAATGCCAGAAGTATTAACTTACCGGGAGTACAACATTTCCGCTACCTTCCACGTGGCCGACTTGAATCCATACTATGATGAGACAAAAGCTTCGACGAATGAGGTTAAGGCTCCGCCAACCCTGGGGGATTGATGCGGGTGTTTGGGGCACGAGACGCCAAGGACGCACTGGTACCGCTTCCATCCACGTTTCTGAGGGATTGGAAGTGCAGCCTAATTGAAGTGGAACCCACTCATAGTTATCGAGGATTATTTATTTATTTTTGTTGGTGTTTAAGGTTAGTTTTTTATGTGATTTTTATCAGGACAACTGTCGACGNTTATCAAGGACTATTTATTTATTTTTGTTGGTGTTTAAGGTTAGTTTTTTATGTGATTTTTATCGGGACAACTGTCGACATCGCATTCTCCCTTTTAGGGCTATAGTCAAGGGTTCTGAGTGGTGTTCCGACTGTATCTCAACTCTGAGTTGGTGTGTATCCTCTTCTACCCTTCCCTCACTCTCTCCTACATCGTTCTCCCTTCACCTTGCCTCTTGTTGCCGCCTTAGGAAAACAACCACATCAGCCTCATTGCCTGCCGACTAGTCCACCCCTTCCAGCTTGTTGCCGCATCCCGGGACCACCCTCCCACCTCTGTTTTCCCTGTTTGCTGCCGCCACCCTCCCACCTCTGTTTTCCCTGTTTGCTGCCGCCACCCTCCTCATTACTGCTGCCCCTTCCAGCTTGCCATCTGACTCCCTTTTCTCCGCCCCGTAGGTCCAAACCTCTAGCCGATACCATCTCCACCCTAGTTCTTGTGTTGTGAATTATTTTGTTGCAATTTTAGATTTCACATTGTTTTGTTGTAATTTCTCATGNCTCATTACTGCTGCCCCTTCCAGCTTGCCATCTGACTCCCTTTTCTCCGCCCCGTAGGTCCAAACCTCTAGCTGACACCATCTCCACCCTAGTTCTTGTGTTGTGTATTATTTTGTTGCAATTTTAGATTTTCACATTGTTTTGTTGTAATTTCTCATTTGAATTCGGAAATAATATTTACTTTCCGTTGGATGTTTGTTAAAACCCAATAATAGACAATCTATGGATATCTATTTTTCAGGTGAATGATTATGTATTATTTAAGTCTACGGATAAGGACATTAAATCTTTGGTGGAGATTATAAGATCTCCTAAGTATAATTAAGCGGAATTCCTAAACATCGAGGNAACCCAATAATAGACAATCTATGGATATCTATTTTTCAGGTGAATGATTATGTATTATTTAAGTCTACGGATGAGGACATTAAATCTTTGGTGGAGATTATAAGATCTCCTAAGTATAATTGAGCGGAATTCCTAAACATCGAGACACATTTTTGTTTTAATTGTTGGAGTTTGTGGGCTTGCAGTGCTAAACATGCTTATGTTGAATAACATATAGGATTAGTTACTTTTCTGGGAAGCCATACACATAGAAATGGGTCTGGTTTATTGTTTGGCTTATGAGAATTTGAGTTTATTTGAATCAATTTGCTGACAATATTGCATTATTTCATACAAAGATGGGAAGAGCTCTCATTCGGAGAGTTATAGTGGTAGAATTTCTTCAGAAAGGTTGAAGGGCCTATAAAGCATTCCTTTGGTTGCCATTGAATACTTTTTTTTTATCTACATCATTGAATCCCTTGAATGTTGATGACATCTCTATTTTGTCAAATGTCTGCGACACTTTTAGATGCTACCAGTAGAAATCTTGACAACAAAAGTAGAAACACTTAGGGTCCGTTTGAGGCAGCTTGTGCGTTTCAGGATAAACTGCTTATCCTGAAACGCGGCCCGTGGGCCGGCTGTAAGGGTCGACCCGCTGCCTGGGTTTAGTGTAAAAATCCAAATACAGTTTCGGATAAACTGGCGAAACGCGCGAACCAAACAGTACGACGGCGTTTTGAAAACGCCACCTGCACTTATAANGTGTGCTCTTCCGATCTCCTGAAACGCGGCCCGTGGGCCGGCTGTAAGGGTCGACCCGCGGCCTGGGTTTAGTGTAAAAACCCAAATGCAGTTTCGGATAAACTGGCGAAACACGCAAACCAAACGGTACGACGGCGTTTTGAAAACGCCACCCGCACTTATAATCTGCCCCAAACGGACCCTTAGTGAATTGCTTAAAGTTGAATTGTAGGAACAACATTAAAACTAGAGGAACGTGCATTGACTTATAGGTGCTTTATTAAATCGATTGACACTAATGTGGGGCGAGGCATGTATGAGTGCTTTAGGTTCTCGTTGGCTATCAAAATAATAAAATTTTATTGCTATGGTACGCCAATGAATACATGTAATACAGAGTTTGTGTGAATGATAGGCAAATTAAATCATAAACCTTCATAAAAACTGCCAGTACATTTGAATGAGCTCAATTGCTCAACACATGATGCTACAAAATAACATACATATTGTATGTTTGGGGAATTCATCAACTACATGTCATCTAATGGTTGAATCATAAATAGATGGTGTATCACTAAATTATTTTGAATAAGATTTAATAGTTGCTTGTAGTTTGTAGATTCAATTATTGTTTCAATTTTAGATTTAGATTTTATGTTGTTTCATATCTAAAATTATCCATAAGATTATACATTAGATAATATCGGATGTTAATTTGTTTTTCTGCATTTGTCCTAATCATCATTAAAAGGGGTTCATTATTCCCAAATACATCATTTCTTTAATATTGTGATTTGGAAGTTCATTAGATTTTTCTTGAAAGCTATAAGTTTATTGAAGTAGATTTGAGAGTCATACAAATTAATTTTTTTTAGATTTGAGCAAATTCGGATGACACGNCCCCCCCCCTTCCCCAACAACAACAACAACAACTTGAGGAAAATATCAAAACTTCAAAACCAAATCAGGTAAAGTTGGAGGAAACAAAAATATCAGAGCTTCAAAACCAAACTAACACTATAAAATATTAGGAGATCTGGGTTTCGTCAATGACCATCAATATTTATTGTAGAGCAACAAAGGCTAAGGATTGGGGTAGGGAAGGCGAGGAGGCAGAGAGGGATTGACGAGCTTGACAAAAATAGGGATAAAGATCTTGAAGGAGAGTAACTTGGTCATTAGGGCTTTGTGGTTGGAGGAAGGGGCAGATACAGATAGGGATATATTCATTGATGTTGGGAGGAAAATGAAGGAGCCGTTGACGGCAACTGGGTCACGTCTGAATTGCTCAAAATGAAGGCATCAATGACGAGGCTTGTGGTGGATGTGAATGTGAGGATTGAGGAGGAGATGATGCATTAGATGATGAGAAGGATTTGAGTGGGGATTTTTGAGATGGCGGGGAGGCTGCAGCACATATGATAACAAACGAGGGATATTTTAATCTTTTGCGTTTGGAAAGTTACGATTAATAATGTATAAAAAATTTCTATTCAAATGGGTTATCACTTTTAATAGTTGGAACTTTATATCACTGTGTATGGTGAAGCAGCTTTTAAAGGACCTTTTATGAAAGATAAAGTTCTCTCAAACGAAGCCTTAACTAAGTATTTTACAAAGAAGGATCCTTGCAACAATCTTGAAGCTTGAAGTTGGTGTATTGAGTTCTTTATTATTCCCATATAAGACAATAATTGAAACGAACAAGAGCTAAGAGAGATAGTGGTTTTTTTGGCACTGAATTTATTTGATATTCCTTTTATATGGTCTTTAATCACGATGAAAAAGTGTCCAAGCTAAATTTCGTCGATCATTCATTGAGAATGATTATGATTTCTCTCATACATTTAATACGCAAACTGATAGTTGAATCTGCTTCACAANAAAAAGTGTCCAAGCTAAATTTCGTGGATCATTCATTGAGAATGATTATGATTTCTCTCATATATTTAATACGCAAACTGATAGTTGAATCTGTTTCACAGCTAATTTTGTCTAAAGCTTTTCTACTGATACCTTGTACTCTTTATTTAGGCTTGCGGCTCCAAATCCTAAGACATATATTGGATCTGGAAAGGTTGCTGAAATCAAGAGTGCAGTTCATGCCCTTGATGTTGAAACAGTGATTTTTGATGATGAATTGTCTGCTGGGTAGGCATCTATCTACACCTACTTTGTTCATGTTACCATGCAATTATCATAGCTCTTTTTGGTTTTGGTGTATCATACAATGATGCTAAAGAGGTCTTGCTTGTTATACAAAATTTCTAGAATTACTAAAGTTTGCTCCAGTGCTATATATACGTGAAGCTCACATTAGTGTTCTTCTTTCTCTTTAGTAGCATATTCCTCCGGGCTGTGAAAATCAACTACCATTGCCATATTTTTGCTTTTCAAATTGAAGAGCATGAAAGTTATAAATTGATGAGACTTTTACAAATTTTCTACTTGACTGCACTCGTCATTCTCTTTCTTAGTTGAACAGGCTAGTTTAAGGCATGGTGGTTAATCTCCATCATCACCTCCCGCTTCCTGGAAATGATTTTATCTTGGCCCAACAAGTCTTTACTGACTTATGAATTTTACTTTATACGGTGCTTTCAGAATGAACCTAGTTTCAATTTGAACAAATACAATGCATAATTGACATGTTGTGGATGGTAGTTTTATCTTCCATTGAATAAAATACATGAGCTTCTGGGATTGAAAACAAATAGTCATAGCTTGGTAGTTGTTCATGTAAAGCATAATTCTATCCTAACGAAATAGTTCATTCATGCATCGTGTTAAATTATGGTTTTCCATGAGTTGCCCGATTACTAATGAAATAAAGATATCGCAGCCACATGTATAAATTGACAATTTATTTTGCAGTTGTACTGATTTATTATGTAGAAACAATCACACATGCATCCACATGTGCATGGTCTTTTCAACCTCTTTTGATATGATCCAAGCTTGCTTGAATATTGGCTGAAAAACAAATTTGATCCTAAAACCACCTCTTGTTTATGAACTTGCAGTCTTAATTATATCTAGGTTCTGACTGATACATGATCATACCTATGAGCAATTTATGTTTGCTTTTCCCATTCAAGCTTTGAACTTAAATTGTGATGAGGCGTACTGCTGATCTCTATGCAAACTGCAACATCTGCAATTCATTTTATGATAAGCGTCTGATTATTCTCCATTTTGCATACTTTTATCTTCAGCTAGAAAATTCCCATCTTTTAAATATATAGGATTTTAGCTCCAATATAAACCTAAATTTAATGCTTTTCCACTTTCAGAAGAATGAAAAGTTGGCCCTCAACTTTCTTCTTTTAGCTTGCTAAATTTGGAGTCTTAAAAGTTGAACATTCTTCAAAGCACCCTGGATATAATGAAATTTTCTTTCCATTATATGCGTCTTTCCAGCTACTTCAACTTGTTTTGATCGAACTAATGCCCATGACTTTGACCTGCATCTAAACTTTTGTGCCTAAATCTGCTCGAATGCTTCTTTACCAGTTTGATGTTTGGAACAATAAAATTGGTTAGACATTCCCCACACTCTAGTCTCCCTACTTTGAGATGAATATTCATGATTCACGCCTCAAAATTGAATCATTCTGAGGTCATCTCAAACAGAAATAATCTGTAGGTAAAACTATATTACAGCATATTGTCAAATGTTTATTCGTTTAACTGATGGAGATTTTTTTAAATGGTGCTGGTATTTTATTTGTTGTCATTGTGTTTCTATTAGTGCACAATGAAATGGTGCTATGCATCANAGGATTTCAAGCTGAATCATACTTTCTGTGATCTATTCGTAGGAGTGATTGGAAGGTTTTGACATATTTTAAGTACTATCGATTTTTCTGTGGGGTAACAGTTTTAATTATATTATTACAGGCAATTGCGTAACTTGGAAAAGGCTTTTGGCGGAGAAACACGTGTTTGTGATAGGACTTCCCTCATTTTGGACATCTTTAGTCAGAGGGCTGCAACACACGAAGCAGCTTTACAGGCAGCTTTATTATTTCAATGATTTGAATCTTTGTCATACAACTTTTAAAATCTGAAATCAGGAGTTGATTGTACATGTCCATGCACAACTGCATTTAAATGGGGACGATTCATTTATCTCCTCACCATTACATATATATTTTTTTAGAGTCCATAATTTTTCATGGCCTTTTGGGATGTAATCAACATGCTTAGTACAATTCAGTCACAATGTACAATTTCATTATTCATATTTCTTCCTTTCTAATATTAGTGTTACAATTACTTCGTAAAGTTCCATGTTACATTTATTATTGTTTAGTTTGCTAATTTAGTGATTTAAGATCATTTGATGTTACCATTGTAAGATCTCAAGATTTTTAAGTTTGGTTAATTAGAAAATTTAAATATTTAGGTGCCTTTTGTTGTTATTGATGCTGTTTTGTTAGGAATTCCACGGTTAAACAATCTCATATTGGAACACTCTTACAATGAGTGAATTTGAGAAGTGGCACCAATAGGATAAACCTGGGGCCTAATAAACCAAAGCAAACAACATCTTGGTGATGAGATATTGGGCAATGATAAATATTATCTGATTAATATGCCAATTAGAAGATGCAAACTAAGTGCCACATCTTGGTAGCCACCATTTAAACCCATTTAAGATGACATAAGCGGAAGCCACCTCTCAACTTATAGCGACAATGACATAGTCGTCTGGGGCGCGGGGTGTGGGCGCCTAGGGCGCACTTGGACTGGTTCGGTCCAAGCCAGACCTCTAATGCGTGGAATTGCAGCCCAATTGGAGTGGAACCCACTCCTAGTTACCTAGGACTATTTATTTGTTTTCGTTGGTCTCTAGGGTTAGTTTCTTGTTGTGGTCTGTATCAGGACAGTCATTGGCATCTTCTTCTCCCTTCTAGGGTTTTATCCAAGGGGTTTCGAATGGTGGTCCGACTTTATTTCGGTCTTGAGGTGTTGTGTTTCCTCTCCTACCTTTCCCTCGATCTCTTCTACATTGTTCCCCTTCACCATCATCACAGCCTCTTGTCACCGCCCCAGGAAAACAACCAAATTGCTATTTTTCCTCAGCCCCGCTGCCTTCCACCTAGTCCATACCTTTCAGCTTGCTGCCACCTGCCGCAACCAACCTTCCATCGCTCTCTTTGCTGCTCACCACCTTGCCGTTGCTGCCTCTCTGGCTTCCCCATTACTGCCGCCCCTTCCAACTTGCCATTCGAGCCCCATTGCCACCACCTCGGAGGCCCAAACCTTTAAACGACCCCATCTTCACCCTAGATCCACCCTAGTTCTAGTGTTGTGTGTTGTTTTGTTGTAATTTCAGATTTTCGCATTGTTTTGTTGTATTTTCAGATTTTCACATTGTTTTGTTGTAATTTCTAATTTGATTTGAGTAATAATACCTCTTTTTATTGAATGTTTGCTAAATTTCGATATCTTTTTGTATCGGAGCCAACCTAATCCTAGTTCCATTCTAGGGTTACCAAAATCCATTAATACCTAACCAAATAGAAAATCTTCCCCACCCTAAATAGACCCCCATATAGACTAGGTCGGAAAGCTTTTCAGGAACTTACCATGGAAGAGATGCAATAGGAAATCTGACAACTTCAACAAAGGCCTGCTGAAATTGAGGGAGGGACCCATGGAGAGGTCATCTTAGATCGTGTTAGTGAGATTCGAAGAGGAGTGAGCAAGAAAATCTGAACCCCTTCCATAGGGATGATTCCAGTGAAGAAGAGGATAAGTCATGACACTTTGAGATTCAGTATCAACGGAGGCTGAGGGATGAGGTGACCTTTGTAGAACATGAAGACATAGGAGTAAAAGTAGACCTGCTAGATTTCGATGGGAGAATGAATTCTGATGATTTTATTGGGGTTTTAGATTGTTGAGAGGATATTTGAGTATAAGGACCTGTCAACTAATAGGAGTGTGAAGCTTGTTGCTATAAAACTGAAGAAGTGCCCCTCTTTGTGATGGGAGAATTTGAAGAGAGTGAGGCAGAGAAAAAGTAGGAATAAGATCACTACTTGGAGAAGATGAAGGAGATGCAAAGGAAGTATGTACCCCTCACACTATTGTCATGACATATTCTTGAAGCTCCACCATCTACTACAACGAGAGTTTTTAATGGAGGAGTTCACAACAAAGTTTGAGCAGCTAATGATGAAGTGTGAGCTGAAAGAGCCAAAGGAACAAATTATAGCCAGTTATTTGGGAGGTATTAAGCTAACGATCAGCAATGTTGTTCAATTACAACCTTATTGGTCATTGGTTGATGTTCAAACATTGATACTGAAGGTGGAGAGAGCATAAACAAAGCATACACCCACCTCCATTTAGACCACCACCTACAAGTGGAGATATTAGCATGAGCACTTTTGGTGGACGTGTGAAAGCTGATCAGGGGAATGACAAAGCTAATCAAAGCGGGAAAAAGCTTTAGAAGAGTGGCACACCCAACATAATTCTAGCCAGGAAGTGCTTCAAGTGTCATGGATATGGACACATCACTTCCATTTTCCCTACTAGTAAAGTTGTTTCGTTTACCGAGCAGGGTGCAATGGAGGAAGTGAGGGAGGGTGTAGTAGAAGAGCAGGGTGAGGATTATATGCTCCATGGAGATGATGGTGAGATGTTGTTTGTGAGGGGGGCTTTGGAGGCTTAACCAACAAAGGATCACTATTGTTTGAGATATGACATCTATCACACTAGGTGTATTGTGAGAAGGAAAGTATGCGGCCTTATTATTGGCGTAGGGAGATGTGAGAATTTGATCTACTTTTATGGTGAATAAGTTGGATTTGGCTACTCAGAAACATTCGTAACCCTATTCTCTGACCTGGTTGAAGAAAATGAATGAGATACACATGGCTAAACAATGTTTGGTAGAGCTCTTTATTGGAGACTAACTATAGGATCAGGTGTGGCGTAGTGTTGTGCTCATCTTGCCTGTCACATTATGCTGGGGAGACCGTGACAATTCATTCGCAGGAATTAACATGATGGGTTTCAGAATACCTACTTTTTCACGAAGGAGGTGAGACACATAATTTTTTTACCCATCAGAGAGTCTAAGGAGCTGACACTCACGTTGTAGTGGAGATCGTGACCCCACATTCCACCTTTCTACAGTCGGCTCGGGAGGCCCTAGTGGCAATGACCTTAGTCATCCTAGAGGGGACTAAGGAGGGGAGTAAAGCTAATAGAGATGATACAACTTTTGCTAGCCCACTTTCAGGATGTGATGACTGATATAAGCTTACCCGAGGAACTATCACCACTTAGAGACATTCTATATGCTATAGACTTGTCTGCTTGCCAATTGAGACTAGTTGAGTATGAGGAGTTGCAACGGTAGGTGCATGATCTTGTTGTTAGATGGTTGAGAAGGGAGGGCACCAGTCTATGTGATGTTCACACTTCGATGGTTTCTAAGAAGGATGGTTCATAGAGGATGTTTTTTGAAAGTCAAGCTATCAATAAGATCACCATTAATACATATTTCCTATACCTCGCCGAGATAATTTATTAGGTGAGTTGCATGGAGCTATCATCTTTTTCAAGGTTGACATGTGCAGTAGATATTATCACAGCTCAAGATGAGGCCAGGAGAGAAATGGAAGACTGCCTAAAAGGCCAAATATATTTTGCATGAGTAGACAGTCATGCCCTTTGGACTGTACAATGCACCAACACTTTTATGAGGCTGATGAATCAGGTGTTCGGGGTTGTGTACTTTGATGACATACCAGTCTACAACAGATCTGTGGCTCCTTGTAACATTTGAGGAGGGTCTTTGAGATTCTTCGGTCGGAGAAGCTTCATGGCAGCATATGTACGTCTTTTGAGTTATATTGTATCTGATACAAACATTCAGGTGGATTTTATGAAGATAGAGGCTATTGTGAGTTGGCCACCACCACAGTCTTTTATAAAGCTGAGATAGTTTTTAGGATTGGTATCCTTTTATAGGTGATTCACGAGGAGCTTTAAGACCATGACAACTCCTATGATAAAGCTCTTGAAAGGAGATAAATTTCGGTGGATAGAGCCAACTTAGTTCAACTTAGATGTTTTGAAGAAAAAGGCGACTCAGCCCCATTGTTAGCTCTACCATATTAAATTAGTTGTGTGAGGTGGAATGTGACACATCTAATGTGGGGATTACAACAATGTTGAGCCAGGAGAGCACCCATAGCCTTATTCAGTGAGAAGTTGAGTGACTCTAGGAGGAAGTATTCGACATATTATAAGGAATTCTATGCTATTGCGAGAACTCTTAATCTTTGGAGTCACTACTTATTGACTAGCTAGTTTATCTTATTCACAAATCATGAGGCTCTGAGGTTTTGAATAGTCAGAGTAAGCTAATGGACAAACATGCTCCATGGGTTGAGTTCTTGGCTTCATTTCAATTTGTTCTCGAGCACAAGCCTGGGAGTTGGAATCAAGTAGTTGATGTTTTGAGTCATCGCCACTTATAGATCACCTCCATTGAATCCAAAGTTGTGGGATTTGAGGCAATGAAGGAGCTATAAGAGACAGATGAGACTTCAGGGAGATTAGGGATCAATGTCAGGAGAGGCCAACAAGGCAGTACCATAGATTTGAGGGCTATCCGTTCCATCAAAATAGGTTGTGTTCTTAGATGTTCATTGAGAGAATCCATCATACAATAGAGTCGCAGCGGGGGATTAGCAAGTCATTTTGGCAGCGACATGACCCTCGCACTCATTAGAGAATACTTTTTCTAACCTAGATTGATGGGGTTGTAGAGAGGTATGTCAGACAGTGTAGAGTTTGTCATCTGACAAAAACCAAGGAGCGAAATACAAGACTATACACGCTATTACTAGTACCAGAGGCTTCATGATTGGATGTTTGTATTGATTTTGTTGCCAGTCTTCTTTGGACATAGCTGAATAGGGATTTAATGATGATAATAGTTGACAAGTTTTCTAAGATGACTCATTTTGTATCTTGCAACAGAATATTGGATGCATCACATATAGTGATGTAGTCGACTTTTTTTTTGCGGGAGGTAGTCACATTGCATGGGATCTTTAGGACCATTACTTCTGACTGGGCCTGAGCCAATTTTGGAAGACTTTATGGGGATATTTGGTACTAAGCTTTAGTTTAACTCAGGAGCTCACTCACAGTCAAATAGTTAAATAGAGGCGGTGAACAAAAGTTTCGAGAATCTCCTAAAGTGTTTTATAGGGAAGAATATCAAATAGTAGATCTGATTCTAGCCCAAGTTGAATTTGCTTACAATAGGTCTGTGAGTCAGACTATAGGGCACACTATCTTTGAGATTGTATATAAGTGAAACCCACTTACCCCACTTGAATTGGTACCACTTCTTAATACAGATGTTAGTTTGGATGCTGAGGTTAAAGTGCAGGAGATTCAAAGGTTACATGAGGAGTTTGGGAATGAGATAATCAAACACAACCATAAGTATCAAGAGCAAGCTGGTAAAACCAGGAAAAATGTGTATTTTCTGGATGGAGATCTAGTGTGGATTAGATTGAAGAAAGAGAGGTTTCCTTTGGGATTTTTTGGGAAACTCAAACCCAAAGCAGATGGACCTTTAAGGATCCCCAAGAAACTGAATGAAAATGCTAGAAGTATTAATTTACCGGGAGTACAATGTTTCCGCTATCTTCCACGCGACCGACTTGAATCCATACTATGATGAGACAGAGGTTTTGACGAATAAGGTTAAAGCTCTCCCAACCCTGGTAGATTGATGCGGGTGTCTGGGGCACGAGGCGCCAAGGACGCATTGGGACTGCTTCCATCCACGTTTTTGAGGAGTTGGAAGTGCAGCCCAATTGAAGTGGAACCCACTCATAGTTATCGAGGACTATTTATTTATTTTTGTTGGTGTTTAAGGTTAGTTTTTTATGTGATTTTTATCGGGACAACCGTTGACGTCGCATTCTCCTATTTAGGGCTATAGTCAAGGGTTCTGAGTGGCGCTCCAGCTGTATCTCAATTCTGAGTTGGTGTGTATCATCTTCTACCCTTCCCTCACTCTCTCCTACAACATTATCCCTTCACCTTGCCTCTTGCTGCCGCCTTAGGAAAACAACCACATCAGTCCCACTGCGTGCCGACTAGTCCACCCCTTCCAGCTTGTTGCCGCATCCCGAGACCACCCTCCCATCTCTGTTTTCTCTGTTCGCTGCCGCCATCTTCCTCATTACTGCCGCCCCTTCCAACTTTCCATCTGACTCCCTTTTCTCCGCCCCGCAGGTCCAAACCTCTAGCCGACACCATCTCCACCCTAGTTTTAGTGTTGTGTATTATTTTGTTGCAATTTTAGATTTTCACATTATTTTGTTATAATTTCTCATGTGAATTCGGAAATAATATTTACTTTTGGATGTTTGTTAAAACCCAATAATAGACAATCTATGGATATTTATTTTTTAGGTGAATGATTATGTGTTATTTAAGTCTACTGATGAGAACATGAAATCCTTGGTGGAGATTATAAGATCTCCTAAGTATAATTAAGCAGAATTCCTAAACATCGAGGCACATTTTGTTTTAATTGTTGGAGTTTGTGGGCTTGCAGTGCTAAACATGCTTATGTTGAATAACACATAGGATTAGTTACTTTTCTGGGAAGCCATACACATAGAAATGTGTCTGGTTTATTGTTTGGCTTATGAGAATTTGAGTCTATTTGAATCAATTTGCTGACAATATTGCATTACTTCATACAAAGATGGGAAGAGCTCTCATTCGGAGAGTTATAGTGGTAGAATTTCTTCAGAAAGGTTGAAGGGCCTATAAAGCATTCCTTTGGTTGCCATTGAATACTTTTTTTTTATCTACATCATTGAATCCCTTGAATGTTGATGACATCTCTATTTTGTCAAATGTCTGCGACACTTTTAGATGTTACCAGTAGAAATCTTGACAACAAAAGTAGAAACACTTAGTGAATTGCTTAAAGTTGAATTGTAGGAACAACATTAAAACTAGAGGAACGTGCATTGACTTATAGCTGCTTTATTACATCGATTGACACTAATGTGGGGCGAAACATGTATGAATGCTTTAGGTTCTCGCTGACTATCAAAATAATAAAATTTTATTGCTATGGTACGCCAATGAATACATGTAATACAGAGTTTGTGTGAATGATAGGCAAATTAAATCATAAACCTTCATAAAAACTGCCAGTACATTTGAATGAGCTCAATTGCTCAACACATAATGCTACAAAATAACATACGTACAGTATGTTTGGGGAATGCATCAACTACATATCATCTAATGGTTGAATCATAAATAGATGGTGTATCACTAAATTATTTTGAAGAAGATTTAATAGTTGCTTGTAGTTTGTAGATTCAATTATTGTTTCAATTTTAGATTTAGATTTTATGTTGTTTCATATCTAAAATTATCCATAAGAATATACATTAGATAATATCGGATGTTAATTTGTTTTTCTGTATTTGTCCTAATCATCATTAAAAGGGGTTCATTATTCCCAAATACATCATTTCTTTAATATTGTGATTTGGAAGTTCATCAGATTTTTCTAGAAAACCATAAGTTTATTGAAGTAGATTTGACAGTCATACAAATTAATTTTTTTTTAGATTTGAGCAAATTTTGATGACACGTGTAAACATCGGTTGTAAGGTATATAGATGAAAAAAAAATAGGGATAAAAGTCGCCAAAAATGATCCAGACCTCACTTCAATATAAAGAGAAATTTTTCCAGAAGTTGTCAATATTTTCACTACACTCAATGTATTTGAATCCAACTACAGACGTGTTTGAGTGAAAAAATTGAAATTAATTAAACAATCATTTTCGTTTTAGAAGTCTCAAGAATTTTATTTATAATAAAAAAGGCCCAAAATTGGTAGTTTCTTGATACCCTGTCTTGATTTGACAATCTCTATTCCAGCTAGTGCAAACACTGCTAAACGTGAAGGTAGCTGAATGGAAAGAACAACGCAGAAATCAAGTCCATAAAAACGAACTGACTTCTAACAATGCAGAGAAACTGCTAAGTTTCAAGACAAAAATGGAAACAGAGCACATGGACAAATTAACATGCCTAAGCCACATATAGGAGGAAACATGAGGCTTCAATTTATTGATTTAAGGCAACAAACAATTGTTGAATTTTACAGCCCCTAAATGAGAAGCAAGCCAGCAAACTTAGGAATGGTATGGTGAAACAGAGGCAATTTAGGAATCAATGGCTCTGTGAACAATAATAACTTTAGTGAATCAGATTGAATAATGTTTGGACCAAAACATTTGAGAATAGTGATTTGATAGTTGCAGCAAAATCATGGGACCAATGAGGACCCTAATCCTGGTACTCAAGCCTACGTAAGAGAACTGAACCTAACAAACATATATTTCAACATATATTCAGGAGAACTCAGTACATTTTTTGTGGGTAATCATCGTTATAGGCTTAATTATAAATATTGCCAAAATCAAACTATGAATCATACCTAAAGCAACTCAATACTCAAAATTACAATGCACTCCTCTCCGTGCTGCTCATTTCATCTGTTTTTGACGAGTATTAACTTCAAATTTCCATCATCCACTAAGTTTGAACTGTTTTAATTTTGGATTTTTTTATTAAATCCTAGAAAAAATATTTTATGGGTGCTTGAGGATTGCCAAGTGTACCAAAAGCACCAACATTATATTCATTTTGCTCCTTCAGCAGTTACTTTTAACTCTAGCAGATTTTGTTGCAAAAAATGAACCAAAAACTAATCGTCAAGCACTATCATCTTTCTAGCTAATGGATTATTCACCGTGCTGTTATTATGAAGCATATTCTCTGATTGTATTCTTCATTTATACCATTAAACACTGAAAAAAGAAAAAAGCATCCCTATTTTCACTTCCATATCATGTCATAAAGTCAACTTCTAAATGAGAACCTTAGTAGTTCTTTCATCGAGTATTGCTACTTGAAACCTCATTGCAATTTAATTTTCTTACGAATTTGAATATATGTATAATATTGAAGGTTTCTTTGGCACAAATGGAATATCAACTTCCACGCTTAACAAAAATGTGGACTCACCTCGAACGCCAAGCAGGAGGCAAGGTTAAAGGGATGGGTGAAAAACAAATTGAAGTGGATAAACGTATTTTGCGTACTCAAGTAAGTTTGGTGTCTGATTCAACAAACTTCAATACGTTTTGCATTTTCCTGTCCAGATTTATGGTATTTGGCGAACCCATTCACTGATAAAGTATTTCTATTTTATTGTAATATTTAAAGAATATGATGGGTTTATAGAAATAAACAAAGTAAAAATATTTGAAAATAATCCTTAGCAAGGTTTAACTTGATTTAACTTAGTATCAGCACTGAAAATCTCAAGTTTATCATGCACAGATAGGAATTTTAAAAAAGGAACTGGAATCTGTCAGGAAACATCGGAAGTTATATCACAATCGCCGTTTATCGGTACCTATTCCTGTTGTATCCCTTGTAAGTATGCTTGTAATTATACTATTGTTAGATCTTATTTTTTAAGTTATTCTCATGATAATATTAATTTTAAAATTTTAGGTTGGATACACAAATGCTGGGAAGAGCACGCTTCTTAATCGTTTAACTGGAGCAGATGTTTTAGCTGAAGATCGTCTATTTGCTACACTAGATCCTACTACTAGAATTGTTCGGGTATGACAATAACTAGATTTCCACGTAATTAATATATTTTAGATGCATGACTTTAGAGTTGTTTGTGCGATTTTTTATTTTCTATTTTTATTATTTTGTTTTTTAATTAATTAATTAATTTTTTTTTTTTGGAGTTGTTAGTGTGATTTCTACAACTTATCATTTCATCTAAAAGTATGAGTTGAAGGGACATCAACCAATTTCAGTTAGTGTATAGGGAATGTCCCATTGAAAATAAATTATACGCTTCCATCTTTTTGAAACACATGCATGGTGTGATGTTCAATTTGTTGCAAATTTTGTTTTGATGTTATTTTAGAGCATTCTCTTAATCAACTCTTATGTATCTGGAATGATCAAATAAATTCATATAAATAAATTATCTTGCACATAAGAGAAGAAAGGATACCCTTAAGTCATGGTTGTTAAACTAGATTAACCCAATGATTCAAAAATAAAATGCAGTCTTTACATTCATCATTCGGCACTTTATGCTATCTTTAATATATCTTTGAATTGATATAAGTGAAAGGAATTCACATTTGTAATCTTGTACACATGCCTTACTAGACCCCCTAATGGCATGAGCTTTATTCATTAGGTATGCATATTTTTTTTGAAAATCTGTACACATACAAGCTAAGATCGTATGTCGCTTCAATATTATTAAATTCTTATGATATATAAAATCCATCAAATGCCTCTAGGAGTGTATAAAGAATTTAATTAGACTATTCTTTCTTTGTGAAATGCTTTAACGGAGAAGCTACTTTTTCATTCCTGCAAAATAAAGAGAATTTATATTGTTCCTGGTAATTACTTCATGATTATGTCTGTTAGTTTTCCAAAACTCTGATGTTTCTACATTATATGCAGATGAACAATGGGGGACAGTTTCTTCTTACAGATACTGTTGGGTTCATACAAAAGCTACCTACTACTTTGGTATGCTCTATAACTTCCATATTTTGTATCTCTTTATTTTTGGTGGTGAAGAGACAAAAATTCAGGAGCGTTTATCAGGAAAACCTGCATAAAACTGTTTTTGTGAAATGAAAAATCCATCAAGCTCATCGTATCCTTTAAAAACAAAAAATGACACACAACAAACACAAATATTTTCATTACCTAAGAAAAAAAAACAGAAAAACTTTTCCATCACCTTCATTTTGTTGATACCGTATTGTTCTGTCGAACATCTGTTCTACTTCAATACTTTGCTTTTTTCGCGCTTCTCAAAATTTAGATGTTTTATTCAAATGATAAATATGAAGTCCATGAGCTTATGCTTACAAAGGCCCCAATATTTCATGGTTGTATTGCACAGGAGTGAAACACATTTCTCTACCTAATTTTGAAATAAGAGGCTTTCAAAAATGATTTTATATATACTTTTATACACATTGCAATATTTATATAATGCATGTAATATGTATATGCAATTTTCATGTGTTTAATTCATGTTCATCGATAAACATAATAATTTTTGGCTGACCACCACGTCATTGAGTTACTCGATCTTTTAATCACACACCACCTCTTTAGGAGGCGATTTTTTCCTCTGAATTATACTCGGGGAGAGACAACATGTCAAATCTCTCTTGAGTGTATTACTTCATCTAGAATGCCATTTATCTTTTCTTGTTCATTTATGTATCAATTTGGTGGTTTACTGGTTTGTTTGTTCTTTCTTTGTTGATGTGGTGTCACATAAGTTCTTCAAACTTCTTCTATACTATGTAGCGATCATATTGACTCTTGTAGTGTTCTCTTCTTGAGGTATTCGTCTACCTTAGAGTGAATTATCTTGATCTTGTTTATAAATCTTTAGGTTCTTCTGAGGCCTCCATCTCAGCTCTTATGACTGATTTTTCTTGTTGAAAGTGAAATGGATGTACAACATGCGTTCATTCCCAAGTCTTTAGATACTATGCATTGAATACATGCAACAGGTGCACCACATTCTTCACCATTTCAGTTTGGTCATTATTTTTTCAACGGGAAGCCGCGTTTCTCTTTAACATTATATCCATCATAACCTTGAGTGCTTTCCATAATAAGCTAAGAAAGTTTGAGTTTTTGTCCAAGATGATTGAGCTTTTTGAGCTAGAATTCATCTAAATATTTTTGAATAAGTGGCATGCCACTTGGTCTCGCATGGTGTTCTGCTTGCATGTTATGAGGTTAATTATCTTTGAACATTTATCCATCGCAATAAAGTTACAACAATTTTGTATCAACGGCAAGAAACTCCACTGAGATGCTTTCCTATAGCTATGTCGTAGTTCTCATCTTTGATTCTTTTTTGAGGTATTTTGTGTGCAATCCTTTTACGAACTTTGCCACTTTCAAGTGCATTCTCGACCAATAGACATATATCCCTGTGGATTTGATAGTTTTTTATTATAGTGCTCGACCACTTTGGAGGTGTGTGCTTTAATTACCTCACCTGATTACTATCACTTGAAACAAAGGGCTAGCAACCTTCTTACATGGTATATTTTTCTTCTCAGGCATCCTCTAAGACTTATAGTAAATTGTCATCTAGGATGTAGTGGTTGACATGTTGTTCTTGATTTACTGGTTATAACTGCATTACTATTCATAAGTTCATTGGAGGATGAGTGACCATTTCCATCATCTTGTACTGCTTGCCATTATTGTATCGGATGACCAGGTTAAACATTGCGGGCACACCATCCATCTCACATGTCAAACTTGTTGAAGTGGCTTGTTACTCATGTGAACCACGATACCTTTTTTTGAGCGCATAAAGTCGCAAGTGCTTCATTTATCGGTGAAGTGCGATTAACATTTTTTCATAATTTGGGTTATTTTTTGAGCTCCCTATAACAACTTTGAGTTATATACCATATGTTTCTCCTAGTTGATCAAATTCACATCAAGTGAATGTCCAAGACTCCAAAACCATCACCTTTGACCTCAAATAGCTTTGAAGGTTGGAGAAGGGTAAGAGAGGCACCCTCGCTTATTTTCCCCTTACAAATAAGAATCATGTCCTCACGTTTTTTTCTCTCATGCAATTTTTTTTTTGTCATTTGTCTGTTGCATGTAGAATATGACGATTACTAAGAAAATGCAACTAAACTTCCTTATCGAATGACAAGCTACCATAAAACTCAACATGTTGGTCACATTTTGTGACTGAAGCCAATCCTTAGTTGCCTTGATCTTATTGAACTATCTTTAATTCGCTTCCACCATCTTTCAAACCTAAGCATCCAGGAGTCATAATTCTTTAGGTTGACGACTAATTGACTAATGCTTCGTTCACTACCCAATCATAAATTTTTATTTTCTATCATTGAACACAAATGTATTGGGCAAAACTTCATCCATTCTCAATCAATATATGTTTGTCTGTGGGAAATGTTACAAAAATTATCTCATAGGGATGACGCATGCACTCAATGAAAGAGTTCCTATGTTTTCATCAGGCATGCTGAAAAATGGCATGATGATGTCATATCTAATAATTTTATGACAATGGATGTTGGAGAAAATTTCATGTAAAATCTTAAAGAAATTAAGATGCGCCAAGTCATATTTCGTTATTAACATTATCCATGCCATATTCAAGATCTAGTACAGTCTTTATGACTTACATTAAGGCAATGACACCGTCATGACATCTTTTGACTCTAACCTATTATTGACAGCAACTGAATACTTTTTATGAGTAATGGAAGTCCCCAGAAAATACCCACTTATATGAGATGGTAGTGGAACACAAACAAGTGCACAAGTCCCTATTTGATTTATATTAAAATTTAGTGACTGTAATGAGATAATCTTATGACTGAAGCTTCTACCACATATTTGTGAAGCCATGTTTGAATTTTGAAGAGAGGAAAGTAAGAGCATGGTAATGTTGGGATGTGCTCAACAACATTTAAAACTCCAACGATGGCAAATTTATTGTGTTCATGAACCCAAATTAAGGCATGGGGATGCTAGACTCGAGAGGACTGCCAAACTACGGCACAACTATTGTCAAAAGATTGGACAAAATTTGACAAGTATTGGAAGATATGAAGATGGCCCTTGAAAAAAGATGGACTAGAAAGTCCTGAAAAGCATGGCAACACAACATCATCGAGGCTCTAACTTCCTCTGATCTATGCTCATTCAACATTGTGCAAATCAAATTCTTTCAAAAATTGTTTTCGTAAGCAATACTCTTAATAAGTTCTATAGACTATTAATCTATGGAGAGCTTACTTTTGCTATGAAAATAGTAAACTCTTCTTTACATTTGGAAAACAGTCTTGGATTATTGGCTCGAGTACTTCTCATCATATGGTTGGTGATGCTACACTATCTTATAAGAATAGATCATGTTATGGAAAGATCATTGTTAGAATTGCATATTTATCCATTTCTATTGTTGCTGGCATTGGATCTATCATACTTTCAATAATAACCGTACGCAAATCTTTGCTTCATGTTGCAAACTTGAATTGTAATATTTTTCTATCAATAAAATTACAAAAGAACTTAGTTGTGTTACTATATTCCTTTTTAACTTCTGTGAATTTCTTGTCTTCGATTCAGAGTAGAAGATTGTAATGCTAAAATGGTTTTTTGATTCTTAAATATTTGAAAAGAATCTGCGAAAGGACAATATTTTAGGAAAACTCTGAATAAGGAAGTGAAAATGTTCATTTATGTAGATTGGACAAATTCTATTATTGGAGATCAATTTCTAGATATTCCACATATGTGTGTGTAAGTTTTGTCACATGGAGAAGCAAAAAATAAGTTGTGGTATGAAATAATGTTAAAGCAAAATTAGGGTGCTATGCCGCATAGGATCTATGATGGAATGTAGTTGGAGAGAAAGCTACAAGAATTAACTAGATCATTCAACAGTCCAATGAAATTATTGTATGATAATAAAGCTATTTTCAACATTGCAAAGGATATGATACTCATGAGCGAACCCAACAAATAGTGATTAATCGTCATAGAATCAAGGAAAATGTCGTTCACAATATTATCCTACCTGTTTACACTCACCCAAATTGTTAGACAACTAATATATGTGGTGTTAAAACTTTGAACTTGTAGTTTGGTATGTTTGATATCTACTACTCTACTTGATGGGATGCACTGGATGTTTTTAGATTACATGGATTCCCCTGTCGGCTCACCAACACCTATCCAGGGAGCTTCTATTCTTCTTTCATCCAACTTTCAACTCTGATGTGCTGATATTTCCTTTTTATATAGCTTCGTCCAAATCACCATTTTTCCTTGTGTGTCATTAAAGTAATAAAGCTCTGGGTTTAACTCTTTAGGTCATGCTTTATTATTATATTCCTTTATGGTTTTGAAAAATGGTTTAAAGGAAAAACTAAAGTCCATCTCTTCCTATTTTCAATTTAAATCTAGCTACTGTACTATAGATGTAGTGAATTGTTAAAATAAATAGTCTTACACTCGTTTGTTTTATTCTCTTTTCTCACCCTATCGATAAGTATTCTGCACCTTATTTAATATGGAAATATTGAAGCTAAAAGATTCTAATTCTCTTTGTCAAAGTGATGCCATTATACAGGTTGCTGCATTCAGGGCTACATTGGAGGAAATTTCTGAGTCATCCCTTTTGGTTCACGTGGTGGACATCAGGTGCTAATATTTCGATAGATTACTTATTTTCTTGCCTCCTCTTTTTGCTAGCCTTATCATGCTGTATGATATTTTATTAATCTATCAAGTAACGTGGTGTAGTCATCCTTTAGCACAGCAACAAACTGATGCAGTGGAAAAAGTTCTGCGTGAATTGGATGTGGCTTCAATTCCAAAGCTTGTGGTGTGGAACAAGGTAACTCTTTGGTAACATGGATGTTCCTGGTTATAATTAGTGAGAATACATGCCGGTATGAAAGAGTAAATTTCTTCTCTTGAAGTCAGTATTTTGTTTATAAATTTCATCATAATCTTAACTATTATCATCAGCTTTATCCTAATTATTTGGGGTGGCTTTTTGAATGTTTCTTCTCCATAAGTTCATGATTAATACTACTGGAGGCGTTAAATTTATTCTAACTTGATCCTTCTACACTAGTCCTATCCATCCTACTTTCATCTACCTTTTGTCTTCCAAACAATATAAAATATAATGAAATCACTTATGAAGAACAAAACTGGTTCACAAAAAATGTTGGGAGATGCAACTTCGTAGTGGCTTTCATCATGAATTGCTGGATTCGACTGTTAAATTTTAAGAAATTCTTGAAGTTAAAAATATCGACCGTAGTAGAGACTCATTTTTTTTATCAATAATACTTATGTTGAAATTGTAAATTTTTGTAATACTAATTTATATCAACATAGATTTTGTAATTATATGTGTCAGTGTTACTCTTCACAAATAAAAATAAAAAAAATAAAAAAAGTCATTTGTGCTTCTCAAACTTATGTTTGTCGCCTCACATGCTTGCATGAATTTTGCCATTTTCTCAAGTGGGGCAATGGGTTATGTAAGATATTCTTGCCAAGAAATTTTGTTGTTTCGGATGAGTCAGCATTCTCTTTTATGAAATGAGTGATGTTTGAAACATTTCAATTGTGGTTGGGTCAATCCAAAATTTTTTTTTGAGATGTCTTATTCTTCGTTTGTTTTATTCGTCATTTTCATCCAATTAATCGTGGGAGGTTCTTTTTGATAATTTTGATGTTTAAACATGTTAATGTAGTTTGTCTTGTGAATGGATGTAGTTTTCAGTACTTCTCATTGGGGTTGATATGTTTTAAATCGTACTTTCACGACAATGCATCTGTCCTCCATCTTAGACGCCGGATTTGAATAGATCATTTACAGGAGAGGTGTGGAGGTCAAAACTTCGATCTAGTCTGAAAACCTTGCTAAGAAGGTTTCATTCTGTGTGCCAAGTTGAGGTTCTAAAATTAATCTATGGGGCGATAATAAAATTTCGATAAACACTTTGGAAGCAGTAGTGCTTTTTAAAGCATCGACTTTTGATATATCAAAGGCCCATGCATTTTATCATTAACTTTATCCATTTAATTTTTTAGTGCATCATCTCTTCTCTATCAAACATACATACCCAAATCCTCCTTACTTCAATCCTATACATGTATTTTCGACACTGTTGTAGAGCTCCTAGAAGGCGTTTAGGAAGCTGATCTTGCGGGAAGGTGGTTCTGGAACAACAAGGAAATGATAATACACAATGTCAATTGTGTTTGGGTGGGGATAGGAGTTGTTTGGCGACTGTCTCGGCTGAAAACGAGGCAAATGATGAAATAATAAGGTACAGATGATGAGGAGGTTCCACCACCTATTCCTGAACAAACTACAAACACACCATTTGTAAAAAGGAAGAGACTGTATCCTTCTTTAGTGAAAAATTAACAAAATACAATCTCAAAAACACATAAAATAAAGCAAAAATCCAAAAAACAGGAAAGTGAGAACATATGTCTGGTTCCCCAATAAAAATAACCCAAATTCCAATGAAAAGAATATGAAATAACGACACAAAGGGGCTGGTGGTTGCCGTAGGCGGGAAAATATTGCACGTGATTTTCTTGGGACGAAAATCCCTCTCGTTCCGCATAAGTGGGATTGTAGGACCCATAAATTTCACAGAAACAACTCTCGCATTATTCTCTCCAACTATGAAAGACTTCTTCTAAGGAAACACCTCGATCTCGCTACCATATTTTTTTCTCATAAAACACTTAAGATGGTTTTTGGTAGCCTATATTAAAGAGGATTATCATCTGAATTTAACATAAATTTACCAAACATTGATTTTGCATTGTTAAATCCTTCTGTTCGCTAAATCCATTTTTTCCAGCTTTGTAACGTATGCCACAGATTTACTAAATCATGGATGAAGATGGATTTAAAGGATTTGTGGAGGACGAATGTCTTCCCACAACCTCGTCTCTTCCTACAACTTCATCTCTTCCTTCTAGCTCGTCGCACAAGAGAAGGTCTCTCTTCCTTTTTCCTCATTACATAGAAGGTCTCTTCTCCGAATCTCGTACCTTCTACTTCATCGCATAAGAGAAGCTTGAAGGTAAACGCTTGCGTTGTCGCTCTCCGCATAGGGGAAATTTGCTACTTGCTGATCTTCTTGTTGTTACTGCAGTGGACTCTATTGCATGTCACCCGCTCTCATCGTCGCACAACTTTGTCATCCTAGCTGGTTCTCCAATCCTCCACTAGTTACTTTTCCTTTTTTGACCCCTCTTTTTTATGTGATGTTGAACGAAGTGTCAAATTGAACTTAAATTGGAGTTTGTCTGACAAGATTCATCATATGTTTCCCAAATGTGCTTGATGTTAGTATCTTTGAAGACTTAATTTTTTTCTAATTGTTATTTCTCGAAATCTTTGTATTATTCACTCTACAAATTTGTCAACTTGGTCTCTTATATTCCTTGATTTATTTGTCATTTTGATCACCGGTAATCTGAGATACTTATTCTATTTTATTAGCGAGAGCCCAGAATGCTCTACTGAAGTCGAATACAAGCAGAGCTCACCCTGCATGTTGTTTGATGTTGATTGCCGCAACTTAAAGGAATATATCCAAGTGGTCATTCTGTTGTTGCCGAAGGATTGCTAGACATTTTGTCTACATGATTATTTTAATGTCAACATCTTCTCGTAAAAGAAAGGTAAATTTTGTTGCTTCATTAGGATCTTCATCTAACATTCAAATCTTCAACCCCTTTCTGTTTAATTCTGAAATCAAATACCAAACATGTCATACTTATTTAATTGGATTCAACTTGAAAAAATACCAAACGTAATTTTTGATCTAACATCATTGGATTTAATAAATTTGGATTTATCAGATTCTGTTTGGGGCAGCTGCAGCTTATTGAATAATCTGCTGATAAGCTGATTAAAAATAATTTTCTGATAAGCTAGATGCGGTGACATACAAATTTTAATTTTTTTAGAAAAGTTAGACCGCATCCAGAAAGCTGCCAGATATGTGCAGTGTGAAAACGTCGTTTTTAGCGTTTTGAAAACGCATAAGCTGCCAAACGCAGTTTACCCAAACAGGTCGGGTACGTTTTCAAAATGTCACTGCACCAAATAAGCTGCCCCAAACGGGCCCTTAGTGAATCTAAAACTTAAATCCAAGTTGCAGCCAAACACCCCCTAAAGGAGATTTCCAAAATTGTGCTTCACAACTCTATTTGGCCATCTGTTTATGAGTGTGCTACTGAAATGAATTAGAACTTAGTACCCAATTTGCTCTATAGTCTTCCAAAAATGTCATAAAAATTTCTCATCTTTGTCTGAAGTAATGTTATGCTCAACCTTCCTCAGTAGTGGAAACTTAGGAGGTAAACTATAGGTCAGAAAATCCTGAAACCTCTTAGCAAGGGTTGCCCTGTGTCTGGTGTCAGTTCCCCCAACTCATTGTCTTCTAGAATAATCAATGCTAGTCTTGCTGATGCTTCTCTTAAGCTTTGTAAAAAAATAGTTTGTGATGTCATATTCTCAAGCTCTGTATGAATACACATTACCTCAAACTCCTTCAAAGAAAATAATACGATGTATTTCCCATTTTTTGTAGAAAAAATGTATTTTTTTCATGATATGGGCAACAATCATTTTGCCATGAATAATTTAATAGGGCGTGACAAGCATCCAAAGGTATAATGACGCCCGACTCATGGGGGACCAGTTGGGCGCAAGTCCAACCCAGCTGTCCCAGCCGGTTCTCTTGGAGGGGTGCCCACCGCCTCCTACTTCCTCCCCTTTCATATTTCTCCCTTCGCTTTCTTTTCTTTCTTCCTCTTCTTTTTTTCCTTCCTAGGCCTTTTCCTAATTTAAATCCATTTCTAAAAGTCTAAATCTTGATTTTATTCTCCTTCCTTATTTTAAATCTTTTCATAAAACATGAAATCTGTTTTTTTTTCTCCTCTTGTATTTTAAAAACCTTTCCTAAAATTTTTAATATGAATTTCATTCTCCTTATTTTAAATGTTTTCTGCGGTTGGTGACATCTCTTTATAAATAGGAGAGGATGTGCTTTGAGTCAGAGATTGTTTTATGAAACCCAAATTCAATTTTGTCTGAGTATTTTGTCTCTTGAGGGATGTATCCGACATCAAGGTAGTGCTCCGGGTGTTCCTTGTCTGAAGTGGTGATCGTCCCCACGGGTCCGAATGGTGCTATGGCTGTAGCTTGATCTCACCGAGATATTTATCTCCCCGTCCATCCTTCCGACTACTGTTCTACTTTTTTTCACAGCAGCACTACCTCTCCGGCCTTCACTGTAGCCACCAATCCAGCCTCCAACGACATTCCTGCATCTCTCCAACTTAAATTCGACATCGTTACCATCGTTACTTTGGCTGCTACCACCCAAAACAACAAAAATCTACTTTTTTCTGCAGTTCCAGCCGCCCCCATCTCCTTATCCCCCTCGTCCTCATCGTTCCCCACAACCACCTTTTATTGTTTATGTTGTCAAGTTTGTTTGTCGTCTATTTCTTGTTTTCCCGTATCGTGTTTGTAATATGTTTGGAATTCAGAAATAATATTTGTGTTTCCATTGTGGTTTGGGTAAACACCAGTATCATTTAGTATCAAAGCTAGCCCAACCCTATTCCCATCATAGAGTTTCTAGCGTTTGCCCTTACCCAATCTACCACAATATTTTTTTTTTCCTTTTTTTTTTCAAATTACTTTATTTCTTTATTTTGTCTTTCCTTTCATAGATCCCAAACCCTAACAATGTCACCAAGGAGATCTATGTTTGAGTCTACCAAAGACGAGATATAGCGAGAGCTTCGCCGTCTTCAGCGGAGGCTTATGGATATTGAAGAGGAAATCCAGTGGGAGGATACTCTCGACAGTGATCTGGAAGGTTAAAGGGAAGAACAAGAAAATATGAAAATGAAGCAAGAAATACTGCGTCAATTCCTACCAACTTACTACCGTCAAAAGTGGCAAACTCCAGCTTCCGAAGTGGAGAGACCGTATCAACAAGCGTCCCCCCTACTATCCAACAAAACCAATCCGCAAGTCTGTCACAACCAGAAAATATTGCAAATGCCGCAGATTTAGACATGATGAAGCAGAAAACACATCTAGGGGAGTGATTTACTTCACCGACCAGATCATCATAGAAAAGTTGGGTAAATGCACTATAGGCACTGAAAACAGTGAGGACAAACGAGGAGAACCCGCTTCTAGTTAAAGAGATGAATGGTGCTCAGGAAGAAAATACGGATTTCAGAGAGGATTCTCATTTTTCAACCAATGGGGAAGAGACGCCACCAAATCCAGTTGACCCTAAGATTGAGATTCTTGTCAAGGTAACAATTGATGCTTTATGAGGGAGTGACTTTGAGGAGTCAGGTAATAAGCAGCCCAACAATTTCTGAATTTATGGTGCTTCGAGCTAGCATCTTGTAGACGGTGAGAGGTACATCAGTAGGAATGATCTTGGATGTCTACAAGGGTTATAAGTATTAGTGTGGAGCCCGGTCTGATTTCCCGCTCCCGCCTCCCGCCTCCCGATCGCGAAACATCGCGATTTTCTGTAGTGTTGCGAACCGTCTCCCTGCCGTCGCTAAATTGTTCTTGCCTGCGCCCGTTCCCGCTTCCTGTTCACGATAAAAGGCATCGCAGTGGCTCTCCTATGTTTTCTAAGTCACGATTTTTGCATTTTCTTCGGACTTCCACGGGAGAGTGGAAGAGAAGTGCAAGCAATAGTTCTTTTCGGCAGAAGGAAGAAGAAAGAAGAAAGAAGAAAGAAGAAGAAGATTATTCTCCCTTGACTTCTTCTTGGTGGCTTGTGGCAGAAGAGAGTTTATCTTCTTCGGTGTATCTCGGTGTAGAGAGAGAAGAACAAAGAGAGAAGATAGAGAGAGCAACGAAGTGAGAGATTCTTCTTGTAAGTCGAGACGATCGACTGATGTAAATTCCTCAAGTAGTAAAATCCTCTGCAACTCCGTGGACGTAGACAATTTTGTTGAATCATATAAATCTGTGTGTTCCGCTGTGTTACTGTTTTCTTGTGTGAATTTTCTCGTTCTATTTTTCGCTTCGTTAAAGATCGTTTTCCTATTTTCTTTATATATGTATACCACAGCAACTGTTATCAGAGATTTGTTCGGACTGAGGAAGAACAATGGCTGTAGATGAAATGAAGGTTTCAAGGATCAAGAAGTTTGATGACACAGATTTTGGTTATTTGAGGATGCAGATAGAGGACTGCCTCTATGGGAAGAAACTTCATCTTTCGTTATTGGGGAAAAGACCCGAAAGAATGGATGAGACTGAATGAAATTTGTTAGATCGAGGTCCGTTGCACATAATGTCGTCAAAGAAAGGACTGCAGATCTCATGACAGTCTTATCAGGTATGTATGAAAAATCATCTGTGAATAACAAGATGTACTTGATAATGAAATTATTCAATTTGAAGATGGTGGAAATTGTTTCTTTTGCTCAACTCCTGAATGATTTTAATACTATGACAAATTCATTGTCGTCTGTTGAAATTTATTTTGATGATGAGATACGCGTGCTGATATTGTGGACATCGTTGTTAAATAGTTGAGAAGCCATGAAGATGGTAGTTAGCAGTTTTGTATGTAAATCTAAACTGAATTGTGATGATATTTGTGCTTTGGTTTTGGCTGAGGAGATGCGCAGGAAAGATTCTGGCGAGATCTCAGGTTCGAGTTCGGCACTGAATGTTGCTTTCATAGGGAGATGACAAGACAAGAACTCAAATAAATGGAAATCAAAATCAAAGTTTGGTCAGCAGAGAACTTGCTGGGATTGTTGCAAGGTTGACCACATAAAGAGGAACTGCATGAATCCCAAGAATATGGAGAATGATAGCGCAAATGCGGTATCTGAAGAAGTAAAAGATGCACTATTGCCGACAGTTCATAGTTCAGTTGATGATGGAAGTGAAAAGGAGAGTGGGTCTGGGGCATCCATTCCTATTGTTCCACAGACAGATGGTGGTGAACTACAAAATTATGAAGAAATCTTGCAAGATAAAAGTTCGAGCAAGTGGAAGGTGACAAAACTTCCACAAAAAAGTAGACATTATACAACAAGTGGGTGTACTGGTGATGATTGGGTGTGATGACAGTAAGAGGTACAAGGCTAGACTTGTTAAAAAAGACTTTTAATAGAGGCAAGATATTGTTCATGCAGTGAGAGTTGTAAGCAGAGACAATATTAATTTAGGAAATAGCTTGGAGGTGTAAAGCTATGTTGACCCTGCTGATATGTTGACTGACGGTATTAATCTTGAGAAGCTGAAGTTGTGCACAACTTCAGTTGGTCTTATGGTGTGAAGACAGAGCTTTGAGTTGCAGAGGTGGGGGATAAGTATTTGAAGAAAAATGCGACACCGTCAGTGGAGGATATCAGTTCGAGAAAGAAGATGTTGTAGCTGGTGTAGTGGACTTCAAGTGAGAGATTTGTTAGTGTTGAGCCCGATCTGATTTTCCGCTCCAGCCTCCCGATCGCGAAACATCGTGGTCTTCTGCCGTGTCGCGAATCGTCTCCCTGCTATCGCGAAATTGTTTCCGCCTACGCCCGTTCCCGCTTCCTGTTCACGATAAAAGGCATCGCAGCGGCTCTCCTTTGTTTTCTAAGTCATGATTTTTGTGTTTTCTTCAAACTTCTACGGGACAGTGGAAGGACTTCCACGGGAGAGTGGAAGAGAAGTGCAAGCAATAGTTCTTTGCGGCAGAAGAAAGAAGAAAGAAGAAAGAAGAAAGAAGAAGAAGAAGAAGATTGTTCTCCATTGGTTTCTTCTTAGTGATTTGTGGCAGAAAAGAAATCGAGTTTATTTTAATTGTAAGTTTATCTTCTTCGGTGTATCTCGATGTAGAGAGAGAAGAACAGAGAGAGAAGATAGAGAGAGCAATGAAGTGAGAGATTCTTCTTGTAAGTCGAGACGATCGACTGGTGTAAATTCCTCAAGTAGTAAAATCATCTACAACTCTGTGGACGTAGACAATTTTGTCGAACCACGTAAATCTGTATATTCCGTCGTGTTACTGTTTTCTGGTGTCAATTTTCTCGTTCTACTTTTCGCTTCATCAAAGATCGTTCTCCTATTTTATTTTTATATATATACCACAACAACTGGTATCTATCACAACAATGAGTTTGAAGAGATGACAACAAATATAGGTCCACCCCAGCTAAGCAAGATGCAAATTTTTCAGATATATAGACCCCCTCTTGAGTTGCCTTGACGGAGGGAGGTTCATATGTTAGAAATGAGGTCATTGTGCGCCATGTCGAGAACATTACATGAAGATATTTATATGTTACTTTTAGGTACACCTTGTCAGATGTCCAGAGGGGAGAGATAAACCCCAACTTTGTAGTGGGCCCGAGGAGCTTGATGAAGACAAAAAATTCTTCGATGGGGTCCAGTTCCTATCACTGACGAATATGGCTCTTTTGAGGGGTGCTAGAGGGGTGCAACCTGTAATAAATTTTACCCCTGAATTGATCTCTCCTGCCATACCAGTTTCTTAGCTACACTCAGTTGATCACGAGAAGTTGAAGAAGATTTCAAGTGGAAGGGCTCGAGAGTTGCATTGCGGGAACCCACCTCTACATGCAGCTCTCACTCAGGACGTGCTAGAGAGAAAGGTGCAGCATGCCACAAATTTTACTTCGAATTGATCCCTCCTCCTATACCAGTTCCTCAGTTGCACTCAGTTGATCATGAGAAGTGGAGGGAGAAGATTCCAAGTGGAAAGGCTCGAGATTTGCATTGCGGGAATCCACCTCTATATACAGCTCACGCTCAGAATGTGCAAAAAGAGGATGGCTACTTATTCTACTAGAATGTGTTGTGGAATGACTGCACCGACATGATCGACTTATCAGAGAACTTACCGTTGTACCATGAGAACCGGAAGATTCAACAGGTGTGGGCGAAGCTCCCCCAACCTCGAGAGATTGACACGGTGCTGACCGGCCAGACGCAGGTCTAGCCCAGCTGGACCAGCCGGTTCTCTTGGAGGGAGGTCCCACTGCCTCCTTCTTCCTCCCCTTTCCTTTCCCTTTTTCTCCATTCCCTTTCTTTCTTCCTCTTCCTTTTTTCCTTCCTAGTCCTTTTCCTAATTTAAATCCTTTTTCTANAGAGTTGCATTGCGGGATCCCACCCCTATATGCAGCTCTCACTCAGGACGTGCTAGTGAGAAGGGTGCAGCCTGCCACAAATTTCACCCCTGAATTGATCCCTCCTATGCCATTTCCTCAGTTGCACTCAGTTAATCATGAGAAGTGAAAGGAGAAGATTCCAAGTGGAAAGGCTCGAGAGTTGCATTGCGGAAATCCACCTCTATATGCAGCTCACGCTCAGAATGGTCAAAAAGAGGATGACTACCTATTCTATTAGAATGTGTTGCGGAATGGCTGCACCGGCATGATTGACTTATCAGAGGACTTACTGTTGTACCATGAGAACCGGAAGATTCGACAGGTGTGGTCGAAGCTCTCCTAGCCTCGAGAGATTGACACGGTGCTGACCTGCTAGACACAGGTCTAGCCCAGCTGGACCAGCCGGTTCTCTTGGAGGGAGGTCCCACTGCCTCCTTCTTCCTCCCCTTTCCTTTCCCTTTTTCTCCATTCCCTTTCTTTCTTCCTCTTCCTTTTTTCCTTCCTAGTCCTTTTCCTAATTTAAATCCTTTTTCTAAAAGCCTAAATCCTGATTTTATTCTCCTTTAATTTAAATATTTTCATAAAATATGAAATCTAATTTTTATTCTTCAGTTCTATTTTAAAAGTCTTTCATAAAATCTGAAATATGATTTTTATTCTCCTTCTTATTTTAAATGTTTCCTTAAATAGGTCATGTCTCTTTATAAATAGGAAATGATGTGTTTTGAGTTAGTGTTATTTTTTATGAAATATGAATTCAATTTTGTTTGAGTATTTTCCTTCTAGAGGGTTGTATTTGATGTCAAGGTAGTGCTCCGGTTGTCCCTTGTTTGAGGTGATGATCGTGTCCACGGGCTTGGGTGGTGCTCCAGCTGTAGCTTGACCTCGCCAAGATATTTATCTCTTCATCTATCCTCTCGGTTGTTGTCCTAACTCTCTGGCCTGCACTGCAACCGCCAATCCAGCCTCCGACGACTTTCATGCACCTCTCAAGCTGCGGTTTGACGTCGTTACCATTGTCACCCTGCCCAGAACAACAAGGATCTATTATTTCTGCAATTCCAACCACCCCCATCGCCTTATCCCTACTCGTCTTTGTCTTCCCACACAGACGTATTTTTTTGTTTATGTTGCCATGTTTGTTTGTCATTTATTTCATACTTTTCCGTATCGTGTTTGTTGTATGTTTGGAATTCAAAATTAATATTTGTGTTTCTGTTGTGGTTTAGGTTAACTCCGATATCATATCATGCCACAAAATACTTGCTCTTTGAACTTTTCTCTAATAGAAAATTTCACAAGGCATCTTCTATCAACATTGATTTTATTCACCTACTTTAACAAATTCAGGAAATATTATTGAGAATGCTTTTGGGTAGTGGGGCTCAAATTGTTCATCATTTGTGTAGATACCATATTTTTACAACTGCCTCCATCTATAATGTGACTGGACACTCTTTATTTCATGAAACCATTGTTACTCTCTGATGGGCTCGGTCTAAAGGACACTTTGAATCACTAGCATCTCTCCCTCATTGGCTGGAAGCTAGTCATCGTCATTCTCTCCAGTGCCACTAACTAATTTTTTAACTGTTCTCTGCTATGTGAAAGAGAATACCATTCTATTTAGGCAAGCAGACGCAATGTGATAAGAAACGTGACACTTAAAACACTTCTTCGGTAGAAAGGATTTCGGAGTGCTGGCGATCTCTACCTTTTCTCTACTCTAAATTGATCTTTTCTCAGGGAGGGGTTAGCTATGGTGCTTCAATGTGCTTACTCTTGCTGCTTGATCTTGATATTGAACTCTGTCTGTAAGGTGTGGCGGTCACCTAGTGACGTTATTTCTTCTCTTTCAAAATTAGGGTATGTACATCGTGTCGGGATCAATACAGTTGCAACTGCACCACATTATCGATAGATGACCTCAGATTTTCAATATAGCTCACTATTGTGTGTTTCTTTGGTTCGACCAACTCACTGTCACATTTCAGTGAGTTGACCAATTCAGATGTATGCTTCACAAAGAATCTCTCTAACACAAATTGCTGAGTTTTATTAACATGTCTTATCGGTCATGCGAGAGAAAGCATTTGCTTAGTATCTCCTTTTTCATCTTAGACTATGTAGTGATTTTTCTCTTTCCTTCTTGTTATTAAAGACGCTTTAGGTTCTCTAACCGCAAAAAAACGTTCTTGTTGACCTTGATGACTGTCAATTTTAACTTTTTTTGTACTAGGGAATATCTTTGTACTAAAAAATTGCTCCATTATTTGAAGTCACTCAATAAATTCATTTTGATCCAAATGTTCATCAAAATCCGACAAGTTAATCTCTACTTCAAAATCCTGACTTACTCTTTGATATTATATGCCAAATCATTGAGGTAGTGATTCTTCATCATTGAAAATTATCTGGTGGATGGAATTCATTTCTCTCGATCCGGTGAGTCACAGTTTTGACTTTAGGCGACCTCTTGATATTGCCTTCTTTTAAAATCAGGGAGCATCCACTGTAATCAGAGGACTTTCCGTTGCATTTACTCCATAGTGAGCTCTGGAACACCTCGTTGAGGGTTTCTCCTTAGTGGCATGGCATCTTGTTCTTCCAACTAAAATTTCGGCTAAGAAGAAAATGAGGTTTAGGATTAGGGCTAGGTGGATGGTGTGGGGATATTTTTTTTTGGGGGCATTATGTTATGTTATTTGGGATTTTGATTTGGGGCTAGGAAGACAAATCCCAAAAAAATTATGATTTGTCAAGCTTTGATACCAAATATAATGTTTTAGGGTTCCTATTAGGTTTTTGGGAGGCAATTCGGCTGGGAGGTGGTTGAGGAATAGTAAGATAATGAGAATATGGAAGTTCAATAATGTTTCGAAGGATATATGGTGTGTTTGATGTCTGTCTATACTGAAAACAGTAGAGAGAACGACAAAACACTAGTTTCAAAAAGGCACGACTGCCGAGGGGGATCCACCACCTATTCTTAGGCAAGCTAAATAGGCAATACTTGCAAAAGGAAGAAAGTACAATATTCTGGATAGCATATGATCAGAGGACAATTCTTCATGTACATAAAACCATGTTAAAGTCCACAAATTTAAAAAATAACAACATATATATTGTTCCCCATTAGAAATAGCTCTAATATTAATTAAAAGAATATTAAATGGGGACCCAGAGAGAGATGGGGGTTACAACAGGCAGGAGAGCAACAGTAATTTTCACCTACCGAAATCCGCTCATCTCGCAGGGTTGGGATCAGGGAACACGAGGAACCATGAAAACGGGATAGGTCCTGCTTCAATTTCTTGATTTATCCTTCCTAATATTGCCACACATTCAACTTATTACTCTTATTTCATTAACCTTCATCTTGAATTTTATTTATTTATTTAAAAACTTTGATCCCTATTTTTGTTTTAATTTTATTCACTTATTTTACAGGCATCTTCTATAATTGTCATACATGCCCAAATCACTTTTTCTTTATGGTGTTTTCAATGGTTGGTATTATGATGTTCTTTTCAATATTATCAAAGCACAACGCAAAGCTCAATAAAATGCGTTGGCTTTATTTTTGCTTTAAACTGCAAACTGCAAAGTGAAGCTCTACTTGTATTAAACAAAGTGTTAATAGGTTATATAAAACTATTAATGTATAAATGCATTTATTAAAAATTATAAAATATAAATATAACTTAATAGTTTATAAAAATTGAGAAGAATGTTATATAGTACCTAACTTGATGGCAAATATTGATAGTGAATCTGCAAATTTAAATTTTCAAACAGATTCTAATAGTTTCCTGCGATACTTAAAAATAAAAAATTACAAATAAAACCTGCAAATTAATTTTAGCGCTTCAAAGCGCGCTTCGGCAAAGCGAAGCAGGCATCAGACACTTTGTTTTATTTTGCTCTTGAATCGTGCTTTAAAAAACATTTGTTCTTTCAAAAAATAATTTTCATAGTCCATCCTTCCTATTTTTTCCACAAATCAAATTTATTTTTCTTATTCCATTAACACGCAACTGGAATATTATTGACTTATTTCTCACCCAACAATTGAATCTCTATAGCATAATTAATCCATTTAAAAAAAAGTTCATGTTAATAAACTGTTTAGTGATACTGCTGCCTACAGCTCTTCAAAGGAACTTCTGTAGCTTAAAAAATGGCTCATGCAATGGAAGTAAAACACTAGCAGAAATAGTCATCTTCTATATGAAAAAGTAATGTTTGTTTAAGAAGTGTGCTAACCAAAATTAATTTTAATTCAGTTCCTTTCGTGAATTTACTAAAGCACAATATCCATAAGCAATCCTTTTTCAGATGAAAGTTTATTGTTTGGGAAATCTTCTATATGTTGTGTCCAACATTAGAGCTAATGCTTTTACCTGCTCTTTCATGAATTTGCTGAATTGCAAGTTTATCTCCACTTATAGAGCAATCTATCATTTTGTTGACCTAGATCCTTAAAGCTGCATGATCGAGCTAGCATCATTCTAGTTTATTTATTGTTTTTTTGAAGGTTGACAAGAGTGATGATCCTCATAAAGTAAAACGTGAGGCAGAAAAGAGCGGTATTATCAGTATGTCAGCCACCATTGGTGATGGGTTGAAGGAATTCTGTGATGCGGTTCAAGCAAAATTGAGGGTACATTAGGTTACTTTGATTAATTTATCTTTCTACATGAAGTTTGTCTCCTATTAAATATTAATATTTATTATTTAGCAGGAGTCAATGGTACCAGTGGAAGCTTTTGTTCCATATGACAAGGGGGACCTCCTCAACACCATCCATCATGTCGGAATAGTAGAGAAAACAGTATGTTGTTGCTCAAAAGTTTCTGTTTTCTTGGAATGAGTACAGCTAAATTTTGCAGCATTAGTTCCTTTTGTTTTGATTAATTATTTGTTTTTTTTTTCTTCTCAATTTGGTAATTTTCATTGTTAATTATCAAGTAGAAACATAAATATATAATTTTTTGCTTGCTTTCTCATATATGTTTGTGCTATCAAATTGCTTAGGGCTTGTGATAGGATTCTTAATATGTGTTTGTTGCTATTCCATCCATCATGTCGGAATAGTAGAGAAAACAGTTTGTTGTCGCTCAAAAGTTTCTATTTTTTTGGAATGAGTACCGCTAAATTTTGCAGCATTAATTCCTGTTGTTTTGATTAATTACTTGTTTTATTTTTTTATTTTTTTCTTCTAAATTTGGTAATTTTCATTGTTAATTATCAAGTGGAAACATAAATATATAATTTTTTGCTTGCTTTCTCGTATATGTTTGTGCTATCAAATTGGTTAGGGCTTGTGATAGGATTCTTAGTAGAAATTAGGGTAAAATAAATATTTCATTTCTCCAAAGCAAATGATACAACTACTAACACATAAAATAAAGCACAAACACCTTAAATTCGAGAGTTAGGTGATTTCTCCCAATTGCTACAATTCGAGAGGTAGGAAATCTCTCATAAACCTTAAACCTAAGACTCAAAGACAATGATATTCTACATACCTAATCCTAAAACTTTTAGGGTCTATTTATATTGAACAAAAATAAATAATAAAAGACTCAATTGCCTTTAGGCTAATAAAAGACTAAATTGTCCCTTAGGCACCTGTGTAATAATACTCCCAAAAAGGCACATTGTCCTCAATATGGAAAAAAAAATGAAGGCATTCTACCTCCTCCACCAGAACTTTAATTGTTTCTTTATCCATCGCCTCCTCGTCATATATTGTGAGAACTAGTAATGTTCGGTTTTTGCAAAAATGTCCTAGGTTTGACTTGTCATCGCTTCAAAAATATAACCCCTTAGCTCGCTTCTCCTGGATCTCTGTCGTTGTGGGTCGTTTGATCGTCACCCTGAATTGTGGCCCATGATTCTTGTCTTATGAAACCTTCCTCTGGACTTCCTCTATTTGAGCTTTTGGAGTCGTCGTGATTGTAGCAGTTTGATATAAGCTTCACCTGTGTTGCTTCTATTAGCTCGCTCCATTGCATTAAAATCTTCAACTAACTGCACTAATTCCATAGTTTTTCTTAAGTTTCACAGTCTCATTGGATNATCTCTCATAAACCCTAAACCTAAGACTCAAAGACAATGATATTCTACATACCTAATCCTAAAACTTTTAGTATCTATTTATACTAAACAAAAATAAATAATAAAAGACTCAATTGCCTTTAGGCTAATAAAAGACTAAATTTTCTCTTAGGTACCTGTGTAATAATACTCCCAAAAAGGCACATTGTCTTCAATATGGAAAAAAAATGAAGGCATTCCACCTCCTCCACCAGAACTTTCATTGTTTCTTTATCCATCGCCTCCTCGTCACATATTGTGAGAACTAGTAATATTCGATTTTTGCAACAATGTCCTAGGTTTGACTTGTCATCGCTTTAAAAATATAACCCCTTGGCTCGCTTCTCCTGTATCTGTCGTTATGGGTCTTTTGATCGTCACCCTCAATTGTGGCCCATGATTCTTGTCTTATGAAACCTTGCTCTAGACTTCTTGTATTTGAGCTTTTGGAGTCGTCGTGATTGTAGCAGTTCGATATAAGCTTCACCTGTGTTGCTTCTATTAGCTCGCTCCATTGCATTAAAATCTTCAACCAACTGCACTAATTCCATAGTTTTTCTTAAGTTTCACAGTCTCATTGGACGAAGTGTTGAGCGTATGTTGGGCGTTATAACATTCATAAAGTTTTCCTTCAATATTACTTCAGAATTCCCCACAACGGCCCCGACAATAGCTTGAGTCTCTCCCTATATTCCACAACATTTGCTTCTTAAGTCCTTGCAAAGAACTGCTTGTGTAGGTCTCCTTCTTGAATGGTCATAAACATTCCAACAAACAAACTTTAAATTCATTCCAGAAGCAAATCGAGTATCTAGCCTCCCTCCCCTTAAATCGTGCTAGGGATTTCCCTTCCAAACATAACTCTGTCATTATGAGATTCTCCCCATTTAGCCCATTCATAACTAATTATGGCTTTAACCGGTACACCCACCCATGCACGTCTTCCCCTTCAAAGATTGGCATCTTCAACATCCTTTTGCTTGAGTTTCCTCCCTAATTCTCTTGACCGAAGCTTATTACACCCATAAACTAGATGTTATGTTTCATTCCATGACCGATATTGAATTCTCTCATTCCATAATTTTGGCTCGTCCCATAGTATGTCTATCCACATAGGCTCCTGAACCTCCTCTGCCCGGAGGGCTATAGCAGTAAAAGGCGTAGTTGGACTTAGTCCTCTGCCCATGTCCCACTTACCGTGGTTCCCTTATTCCAGGTCGAAATTCTTTGAACTGGTCTTCTTCATCTCCAAATCGCACACCATTTTATTCTGTCTGTTGATGCTCGCTTCAACGCTCATTCTAACAGTTCGGAATTACTTGAAACTCGACAATCTTGTTCATCATTTCTTCAAGAGTCATACATCCACCTTTCATGAACGAAAATTGCCCCTCCATCAATGAGAATTGCTCTTTTATTCTAGATTTGTTTTGGCATATGTCCTCCTCTGATTTCTTCTAGAAATCATCTACTTTTATTTTGCCATGTCTCTTGCTAGGATTCAGAATCTATTTACGCTAAAATCCCATTATCGACTTCCCAAATAACCTGAATCTTGATTGTATCTCAAGGTCTTTAAGCTGCAATCCCTTTCTTGCTTTTAGATCTCACGGTTCGGTCACTTGAATCGTAGTTGGGGCAAGCCAAACCGTTGTACTTCTTGGATCACAGCTAGGGCAAGCCGAACTACGATCCTCGGATCCTTTAGGTCTTTAATGAGTCGCAACCCCGCAGAACACTGTGTGTTGTTATTCTGCCTCATGTACTCTGTGATTCCGTCGTTTGTGCCCCGGCTAGTCCTTTTTGCGATTATATTGCAAGGACGGAGCAAGAAGAGGAGAAAGATGGGAGTGTTGGGTCTTTGTACGCCGTAAAAGATGAGAGTTTGATGTTTTGTACGCCGCAATATACAGTCATGGAGTCGTGCATCTCTTATTGCGACTGTATCACGATCAACAACTTCCAAACTATCAATCGACGACTTTCTAACTAACTCTATACGATCTCGTCGATTTCCGACTATTTTGCAACTCGAAAGAGATTGTAAGTCTATCACACAAGACACAATTTTATTACTGGCTAAAAACATGGTTGCAAAAGAAACACTCAAAACAAAAGTGAAAACAAAGGATTACAGCAAATGACTCAACAAAGAAGACATAACGAGCTTGAAGAGGAAGGAGTCTGACGAGCTCGTGCTGGTTTGACAGCTGTGGTGAATGCCTAATAGGTGCGGCTAATGTGGGAGAAGTAGGACTACAAATCAGTGATAGTAAAGGCGTCATGCTACAGTTGCAAAGACACAGGATCGTCATCGAAGGCTGGAACCGAAGGGACAACAGATGACTTCCTGTAGGAGGTAGGGAAAAGATGTGGCCTGCTGGGGAATGGTGGCAGCACAATGCCTGTAGGGGCGGGGAAGGTGTGGCTTGCTAGGGCAGAGCGGTGGCACAATGCCTGCAGGGGCAGGGAGCAGGGAAGGAGATGGGCAGTTGAGGCTAAGGAGTGGAGACCAAGGCTGCTAGATTGCAGGAAGGAGGCCTGTACCGGGCGGTATGCACCAGGGCAGCTTGAGGGCCTGTTGGAAGCAGAGAGAGAGTGCAGCGGCCTTTGCAATGGTTGTTGGTGAATACCAAAGGAAGCAAAGGGGCGACGACCTATAGGAGGGCTGGGAGGAGGTGCGGCGATGGTTGGCTGGCGAGCACGCTGCCTGTGATGGCTGGAGGAGGCAAGGGAGGTGCAGTGGTCTAGAAGGAGAAAGAAGACTGGTGGCAGGAGTGCAGGGAGCGCTGGAAGGAGCAACAATAAGGGTGTGGCTTACAGGGAAGGTGCAGGAGGAGGGCGACAGGTGGAGCTAGAAGGGGGCATGCGGGGCTGTAGGTCGTTGACGCTCAGGATGGAGTCAAAAGGATGAGATAATCACTAACTTGGATGAGGTTACAGCCAGAGCACCTCCCTCGCCGTCAAATACTGCCCTCAAGAGGGGAAAACACTAAGACAATTTTGAATTTGGGTTCAAAAACATGACCCATAACTCTAAGCATGTCATCTTCTATTTATAAAGTAGTTAAACTAATTCTAGGAAACACTTAAATTAAGAAAGGAGAATAAAATATAATCAGAATCTCAAATTTTAAGAAAAGAATTTTTAAAATAAGGAAAATGAAATTAAATTAGGATTTATAGCAGGAGAGGCCAAGGAAGGGAATTAAGAAAAGAAGGGAAAGGAAAGAAAAGGAAAGTATGAAAAAGGAAAGGAGAGGAAGGAGGGGGCGGGCGACAACCTCCCATCTCCTGAGGATAGGCTAGTCCTCCACTGAGCCCCGTGTAATCCTAACTTAGGGTCTATTTGGGGTAGTTGCAGCTTATCCAACTTATTAGATAAACAACTTATCCTGATAAGCTGTTGATTAACAACTTATCCTGATAAGTTGGTTGTCTGTTTGATTTGTGCGTTTGAAAAACAGCTTATTTGCATGATAAATGGTCATTCTGCCTCTGATCTGGATAAGTTGTTTAGTTGTTTGGTTTGTGCATTTGGAAAACAGTCTTTTTGTGGATAAAAAAATAAATAGAGTTTTTTTGCATATATTACTATTTGCAAATAACATAATTCACATAGGAGGGTCCCTTGTGGTAAGAAAAAATTTAAACAAATGTAAATTTCTTGAGGATAAAAAACCTTTTTTTTCTTTTGAAGATGAATAACATAAGGATTAACATAACAAAAGCTTGGCATGGGATATGCAATTTTAAATTACAAAAATTAATGAAAACTTACTTATGGTAACTTTTAATTGAGACAAGACTGATTTATTCATTACTGTATTAGACCATTCCTATTATGGCACCTCACTTCTACAAAATTAACTATTTTCATGCATGANCCGTGCTTCCCTTATTCCAGGTCGAAATTCTTTGAACTGATCTTCTTCATCCCCAAATCGCACACCATTTTATTCTGCCTGCTGATGCTCGTTCCAACGCTCGTTCTAACAGTTCGGAATTACTTGAAACTCGACAATCTTTTTCATCATTTCTTCAAGAGTCATACATCCACCTTTCATGAACAAAAATCGCCCCTCAATGGACGAAAATTGCCCCTCCATCAACGAGAATTGATCTTCTATTCTAGATTTGTTTTGGCATATGTCCTCCGATTTCTTCTAGAAATCATCTACTTTTATTTTGCCATGTCTCTTGCTAGGATTCAGAATCTATTTACGCTAAAATCCCATTATCGACTTCCCAAATAACCTGAATCTTGATTGTATCTCAAGGTCTTTAAGCTGCAATCCCTTTCTTGCTTTTAGATCTCACGGTTCGGTCACTTGAATCGTAGTTAGGGCAAGCCAAACCGTTGTACTCCTCGGATCCTTTAGGTCTTTAATGAGTCGCAACCCCGCAGAACACTGTGTGTTGTTATTCTGCCTCATGTACTATGTGATTCCGTCGTTTGTGCCCCGGTTAGTCCTTTTTGTGATTATATTGCAAGGACAGAGCAAGAAGAGGAGAAAGATGGGAGTGTTGTGTCTTTGTGCGTCGTAAAAGATGAGAGTTTGATGTTTTGTACGCCGCAATATACAAACATGGAGTCGTGCATCTCTTATTGCGACTGTATCACGATCAACAACTTCCAAACTATCAATTGATGACTTTCTAACTAACTCTATACGATCTCGTCGATTTCCGACTATTTTGCAACTCGAAAGAGACCGTAAGTCTATCACACAAGACAATTTTATTACTGACTAAAAACATGGTTGCAAAAGAAACACACAAAACAAAAGTGAAAATAAATGATTACAACAAATGACTCAACAAAGAAGACATAACGAGCTTGAAGAGGAAGGAGTCCGACGAGCTGGTGCTGGTTTGGCGATTGTGGCGAATGCCTGATAGGGGTCAGCTAATGTGGGAGAAGTAGGACTACAAATCAGTGATAGTAAAGACGTCATGCTACAGTTGCAAAGACGCAGGATTGTCATCGAAGGCTGGAACCGAAGGGACAACAAATGACTTCCTGTAGGAGGTAGGGAAAAGATGTGACCTGCTGGGGAATGGTGGCAGCACAATGCCTGTAGGGGCGGGGAAGGTGTGGCTTGCTGGGGCAGAGCGGTGGCACAATGCCTGCAGGGGCAGGGAGCAGGGAAGGAGATGGGCAGTTGAGGCTAAGGAGTTGAGACCAAGGCTACTAGATTGCAGGAAGGAGGCCTGTACTGGGCGGGATGCACCAGGGCAGCTCGAGGGCCTGTTGGAAGTAGAGAGAGAGTGTAGCGACCTTTGCAATGGCTGTTGGTGAATACCAAAGGAAGCAGAGGGGCGACGACCTATAGGAAGGCTGGGAGGAGGTGCGGCGATGGTTGGCTGGCGAGTACGCTGCCTATGATGGCTGGAGGAGGCAAGGGAGGTGCAATGGTCTAGAAAGAGAAAGAAAACTGGTGGCAGGAGTGCAAGGAGCGCTGGAAGGAGCAACAGCAAGAGTGTGGCTTACAGGGAAGGTGCAGGAGGAGGGCGACAGGTGGAGCTAGAAGGGGGCAGGCGGGGCTGCAGGTCGTCGACGCTCAGGATGGAGTCAAAAGGCTGAGATAATCACTAACTTGGATGAGGTTACAGTCAGAGCACCTCCCTCGCCGTCAGATACTGCCCTCAAGAGGGGAAAACACTAAGAAAATATTGAATTTGGGTTCAAAAACATGACCCATAACTCTAAGCATGTCATCTTCTATTTATAAAGTAGCTAAACTAATTCTAGGAAAGACTTAAATTAAGAAAGGGGAATAAAATATAATTAGAATCTCAAATTTTAAGAAAAGGATTTTTAAAATAAGGAAAATGAAATTAAATTAGGATTTATAATAGGAGAGACCAAGGAAGGAATTAAGAAAAGAAGGGAAAGGAAAGAAAAGGAAAGTATGAAAAAGGAAAGGAGAGGAAGGAGGGGGCGGGCGACAACCTCCCATCTCCTGAGGACCGGCTAGTCCTCCACTGAGCCCCACGTAATCCTAATTAAGGGTCTATTTGGTGTAGTTGCAGCTTATCCAACTTATCAGATAAACAACTTATCCTGATAAGCTGTTGATTAACAACTTATCCTGATAAGTTGGTTGTCTGTTTGATTTGTGCGTTTGAAAAACAACTTATTTGCATGATAAATGGTCATTCTGCCCCTGATCTGGATAAGTTGTTCAGTTGTTTGGTTTGTGCATTTGGAAACAGTCTTTTTGTGGATAAAAAAATAAATAGAGTTTTTTTGCATATATTACTATTTGCAAATAACATAATTCACATAGGAGGGTCCCTTGTGGTAAGAAAAAATTTAAACAAATGTAAATTTCTTAAGGATGGAAAACCTTTTTTTTTTCTTTTGAAGATGAATAACATAATGATTAACATAACAAAAACTTGGCATGGGATATGCAATTTTAAATTGCAAAAATTAATGAAAACTTACTTATGGTAACTTTTAATTGAAACAAGACTGATTTATTCATTACTATATTAGACCATTCCTATTATGGCACCTCACTTCTACAAAATTAACTATTTTCATGCATGGTCACGATCTTTACTGTTGAAACTTACCAAAGCAAATATAAATTTACAGAGGTTTAACTCCTTCAATTTTGCAATCAACAAAATCATAGAAAAAGGGATTCTGGTTTACCATGGCATGACCAGAATAATTATTGCAAATAACAATAGTCAAATCTATGCCTAAGAAATTCGAAATTTTAGGGCAAAATACTCATAAGGGTGCCAAAAAACTACACTTATTGTGTTGTTTGCCCAGAATTTGCAAGCTTATTAAAATCAAATCATTAACCTAAAAGAGTAAAGAAGTGGGAAAAGCTTTCAAAACAATCATCGGGGAATAATCCATCAGAAATTACAAGTAAATTTTGTCAAGGCATCAACTCGGCAACAAAATCAAAATCGCTAGAAATTTAAATAGATTTTTTACTCATACAAATCTCCGAAAAATAAGCTCGGCTTTGAGCGGATTAAAATCAGCAACCTCGGCTTAGATTCATGAACTAATAGAAATCAGATTAGCCCTAATCCAAATTCAATCGAAATAAAAATTCCAGGATTTACATGCACTTCACAGCCCTACTCCCAAACAACAAAATCTCCTCTGAGAACACGAAGAAAAGAGAAAATTTTGGCAATTTTTTTTTATTTTACCAGCTTTTTGGTTTCAATGGAGAGCTCGAGATGCTTGTTCCATTGATCGACGTTGTGGCTCCCGATCATTATTCCCTTCTCTGCCATGGCCGAACCTTTGTTTTTCTGAGGAGTGTCAAAGAAGTAGGGAATGGCTCTCCGAATTGCGAACGAAGGAAGAAGAAATGTCGAATCTGGGAGGGGCTAGGGGCGCGTTTTGAGGGTAGCGGAGTAATTCAAGACAAAACGCGAGAAGGGAACATGGCCAACAGGGATGATCCCACGAGCAACGTTCTTTACAAAATAAAAATGACGATTTTCAAAACGGAGATAAAATGTGGATAACAAACAGTAGGGAGACGTTTTTAAAATGCCGCCCGCTGTTTTAAGTTGTCCCAAACCGGCCCTAACTCTATACAATCTCGTTGGTTTCCGACTATTTTGCTACTCAAAGGAGGTTGTAAGTAAGTCTCCACGATCCTTACACCAGCGAAAACTTTTAGGCGGAGATTCCTCCTTCCTGGATCAGAAGCTCTGATACAATTTGATATGATTTTCCATAGAAATATGGGTAAACAAAATATTTTATTTCTCCAAATCAAAAAATATAACTACAAACACAAAATAAAGAATAAGCACATACAATTCGAGAGGTAAACAATCTCTCTTAATTCCTACAATTCAAGAGGTGGGAAATGTCTTCCAAACGCTAAATCTATCTGGGTCTATTTATACTAAACAGTAATAAATAATTAAAAACTCAAATGCCCTTAGGATAATAAAAGACTAAATTGCCCCTTAGGCAACGACCTAACGACTTGGCCTATTATTTTTCACGGCCTTCCTTCTGCAAAATGTACATTTTATCAGTGATATTTACAATTCTACTAGGTTTGAGAGGCACTGTACATGTGACTTTTTTTTAAGTAGAATTGCATGCTAGCCTTTTGTGATAACCCAAACTCACACCCATGAAGTTAATATTTGATTTGGCTAAGTGGCCTCACGGTTTTGCCCCGTTGGTGTAACTTCCCAGGAGGTCACTTATTATGGGAGTGCTCCCATGTGCGCACCCTTAACTTTGAAATTTCTAACGAAATTCCATCGTTACACCAAAAGGTGTCTCGATATTTAAGAGTTCAGTTTCATTCTACTTAAGGGGTTTCATAATCTCCACCACTTAGGTATCTAACGTCCTCATTAGTACTCTCCACTAGGCAGATAGAACTCTATAGATGACTCCCACCATTTATTCTGACATTATGCNGAGTAGTAGAGAAAACAGTATGTTGTTGCTCAAAAGTTTCTGTTTTTTTGGAATGAGTACAGCTAAATTTTGTAGCATTAGTTCCTGTTGTTTTGATTAATTATTTGTTTTANTCTACTTCCCCACAAACATCCAAATTTTGTGTCAATCAAATTGGTGTTACTATATAGTGAGCTACAATTAGGAGTGTCAAAAATTGACCCAATATGCTAACTTGAACCAAACTAGACTCGAAAAAATCGAGATCAGGTTTACCTGAATAATTTTAGGGTTGGGTTCAAGTACGGAATCCTACCTCGTTTAATTTTGGGTCGGATTCAGGTTGACCCCCCAACCCAAAATTGACCTGAAGCCAACCTATTGATCCAAAATTGAGTCGAAATCGACCCGCCAACCCAAAATTTACTCGAGATTGACCCAAAATAAACACAAATTTGACTTGAAATCAACCTGAATAGTTGTTATATCTTAAGTTAAATGGGTATATGGATAGGGTTCAGCTAGACGGTTTGAAGGAGCATTGAGTTCAGATTGTACTTTCTGACCCGTATAATATTCAGATCGGATCGGGTCGGGTCAAGCAATTTTGGGTCCGGTCAACTTCAGGTTAAAGCCACGAACCCGATTTGACACCCCTTGTTGCAGTGTTTAACAAACACAATGAAGCAATCTAGTCCTGCTTTCTTTTATGGTCAAGTGAAAATATAGAGGTTTCCAGTATGGTTCCTAGTTTCAGATCCTGTTTCAAAACTCCATCAGCTAGTCAATGTGGATCTGTTCTTTCAACACAAAGCTGAGATGATCATACCCAAGCTGCACTTCTATTCCATTCAATTCAACCATAATTAGAAGTTCTCAATGCTCAAGGCAAGCTTGAACAGAACATGACAAGTGCCTAACAGGTCAAAACACTGTTGGAGTGGAATCATGATTCATTCTCATTTGAAAATTAGAAATTTGACATCTTGCCTTACAGTAAATACGCAAAATACACAATCGCTATTCACAACTTGTGGAACATGACAATAAAAAAGGGCAGCACAAATGGAAACTTGTGAAATTCAAGAAAAGACTTGGAAAATAACAAATTACATTAAAACCTAACGCAGATTGATTTGTAATAACACTACTGCAATGGTCATCAACAACTCCACGATTGCAGATTAAACAAATTAAGAGAGATTTGATTCAAACCTGCCAAGCAGCTTGTTGATTTCGCAGCTGCAAGCTCCTCCGTCTTAGCATTTTTTCCATTACCACAGAGGTGGACGTTTGATTATCCTGCTGCTCAAAGAGACCATCATCAGTAGCAAAACTATCAGCGCTGCTAGACCTTGAAAAGCCAGTACTCGGAAAGCTTTCTGGATTAGCTCTCTTTCGAGTAAGATAGTCTGTGAGCAAAGAATCCACTTCCCTTTGCAACCCAATAGGAATTGACACCTGTTGCAAATTCAAACCAGCAGCCATTACAGGTCAAGCAGCAAATTTCAAAAGCTAAGGTGGGGAAATCATCAACTATCCCATATAGCATTGGTTCAAAGAAAAAAACTTCAAGCAAATCTATGCTCTAAGAAAAATTATCATGAAAAATCCTGAGGTGAAAAAGCATTCCACATTTTTGCCAATTTTAAGATTATAAAATAGTAAAGAATTTTGTGTGAAGCCAAACTCTATGAACCATGGTAAGCTCCACGAACCATATACAAGAGAGTGATTAACAAGATAAAAATAGCTAGTACACCATACCTCCCTTTGGGGCCGCTTTTCATCGAGGTCAGGTCGGTAATTCGGCAATGGAAGCTTGCTAAAGACAACAACCTTTGCATATTGACGGCTATCATGTATGTATGTTTACATTTACAAGCAAAGAAAGTTTAAATTAGAAGAGAATTTGGAATCGGCATGGAAGGGAAATAGATTGTCACTATACACAGATAAAATACTAAATATACCTATACAATCCCATTCTTTCAGCATTTGCTGCAATATGCTCATAGTCGCGTCTATCCTTCCTTTCCCTTGATACCAACTCTTGCTCAAACTCATTACGAAGAAGCATACTGAATTTCCATTTCCACTCGTCAACATTCTCTAAACTAGAGGTACCCTGGAAAGCAAAACAGATGTGAGAAAATTAGAGAAAATCA